>NC_069486.1:23783528-23882892 GCF_026875155.1 Cherax quadricarinatus
TGCCCTTGCTTTCCCCCACTCTAGAGCGGGTTTGAAGCAGGGTCTGCATCTTGGGGCTTCTTTTTTCTCCCTTGCTTACCGGGGAGTGCACTATATTTATCACTGTACAAGTGTACTTTTTGCTGTTAAAATGGGTGAAGGAAATATAAGTCAAAATTTTTCTACTTGTTTATTTGCTCCCATTACCCCCCCGGGGGAAAAAGGGCCATTTGAAACCTGGGTTGTAAACTAAAATAAGAAATTGGCCTAAAATGGGAGCAAAGTCGGAAAAAATCCCCGTTTCAAAATATCGCGACACATAAAAAATTGCAGAGATAATTTCGTCAATTTTCCATAAAATTTCGTACTTTTGTTTTATTACCTTCACAAAAAGATTCTCTACCATTTCAAAAGAAAAAATAAAAAATTTTTCTTTTTGAAAATTTTTGGACACTGGGCACCACTTCAGATTTGGGCCTTGGGACCCTGAAGGGTTAAGAAACGGGGAATAACCCCAGAAAAGCACTTGGTACCTGAGGTGTTGATGGAAGGGGTTTCCCCTTCCAAACAGTAATCCATTCTCTCCCCTCCATCTTCCATACACTAAGAAGAATTGCCAATAAAGGTAATGTTAGCGTTAAGTTTCATTCATATGTCCATTGTATTTTTATGTACTACTTCAATATTTCATGAAAAATTTTTTTTGTTTTAAAAATACTTCAGGTTCGGGAACGGATTAATTGTATTTACATTTTTTTCTTAGGGGAAAAATTTATTCAAAAATCACTATTTAAATAATAGTCCCACTTCCGGGAAGGGATTAGGACGAAATTTGAGGGACCACTGTACACTGCAATAGAAAAAAAAAAGCCCCACTGGGATTTTTCATTACTTACGTAAACTTTTGAAAAGTTACCATGACTTGCTCCACAAAAAATTGCACACTATGGTAAAAAGGGGGCACTCCCCAACTACCTAAATCATACCTAAGAAACAAAGCCAATATGTGTACAAAAAGGGGGAAAGCTCTTCCCCCACAGCCAATTACAGTTGGTTTTCCACAGGAAGTTCCTTGGCCCTCTTCTCTTTCCCCATACATAAATGACCTACCAAATGCTTCGAAACTACCAAACCCACACTTTTTTGCAGAGACACTACATACTTTTCCTCGCCCGAGCCCGTCATGCAGCCAATACTGTAAATACCGAATTACAAAAAATTTCTACCTGGATGAGGATAACAAGCTCTCTAAACTTTGACAAGCCTACTACTTTCTTTTTGAAACAAAACTACAGTTTCCCTCTTAACATAATAAAATGGATCACCTACACAAAGCTCACAGGGGGAAAAATTTTCTTGGGAAATCCACCTTGATAAAAGACTAAAATTTTAAAAATACATATACAACAAATTCCAAAAAATTTTCCAAGACCGTAGGCATACTATCGAAGATAACGTACTATTTTCCATAGTCAGCCCTCCTGGCCCTATACACCATTTATTTACCCCATCTCACCTATGGAATAGTGCGGGGGCCAAAAACAATAAACCATCTCAGACCACTAATTACCCAAAAAAAAGGGCGGGCAGTCAAAATGATAAATTCCCCACTACGGGCAGCACACTCCACCAAAATTAAAAACTCTAAACCTACTCTCCAACAAAACACCCATATTTATTACTGCACTATTACATACATAGAACACTTTAACTCTGATAAAAACCCCCCCTCAAATGCCCCTTTACCAACCTCAACAAACACATGACCAAACACAAGGCCAGATCACTCTTTGATGTTCCTCATTCCATCTCACCTATGCAAAAACTAAATGCACAAAAAAGGGCCCTAAAATCTAGAATTCTTTTCCCTGTAAATATAAAAGAAACACTGTTTGTTTAAAAATTCGTTTTCTCAAAATCACTTACTCCCCCCCACAACCAAAAAAATCTGAAAATTGAAACTTATAAATTGTATATCTTAAATTTTTTTCTCATAATTGTATCACATAAATGTTTTAACCTGAGACCCAATCAAACTTTTTTATTTTTTAATTACTTACCTAACAGAATACTCCATTCTACTGAAGCACACAACACGAAAATACCATATGACTTGTTTAGAAAACTCTTTTTGTTTAATTGTTATCTGTTTACAATAATGTTTAAAAACTGAATACATCATTGCTTAGTTTTAAACTTTTAATTAATTTTAAGCCTTCCATAAAACCCCGCATCAAGGGGGTTTGGGGATGCTGCACTTAAATGTAAACCTTTGTACTTCTCGTTCATGTTCAAATTAATTAAAAAATAAATAAATAAATGAAGACCTACTTACACTAGTGGATGGTCCCCACTGTGATCCCACCACTCGTGTTTGACCGTTACTGCATAATAACCACCCTCTGGCCCCCATGCTGTACTTTCCCACAAAGTGATGACTGAACACATGATTCCAGGCTGAGGGACTATTACCCCCAAACTCCTCCTCCTCATTTTACCTTTCCCCTTTTTATTGGACGATGAAGCAAAACGTTTCTTCAAAAAGATTCCCAAAGTTGCATAAGTGTCTCATTCTTTAAGAATGAATGTCTGTTAAATATTTACTTTTTTTTTTTTTTTAATGCCCAGTTCGCTTTTAACTCCCCCCAAGGAAGGTTCCTTGATGCAGTGAGGGGGGTCTTGATCTAGGGAATTGGATCTGGGCTCCCGGTGTTCTGAAATTTAGCCGAAACCCTTTCCCCCCCCCCCCGTTGCCTGTATAATCCTTGGGGTTTTGTGCTCCCCCCTGATTATTAAATTTTAACTGCTGTTTAACTTAAACTGTTAGTGTAAATTTTTTATCTGACATTTTTTGTATTTTTAAAAAAGAAAAAATGGCTTCCACTTTACTGTGGTGCCTGGAACCCCAAAACGCCCCTACAAGGGGGGGCCCTAAACAGTGGACCCCCGCATAAAAGATGGCAAACGCATAGCGATTTTTTTTTTCCGCATAACGATTTTTTTTTATCGCAAAATTTTTGCCCCCGCATACCGATTAAAAAAAACCCGCCCTACCGTTTTCCTCCGAGACGCTCCAATTTCCCCCACCAGCCTCACTGGCCGCTCCGCCCCTTTTTTTACCACCCCTCCGCGGTAACACCAACATACACTCGGAAAATTTTGTATTATTTTCAGTATTTTTCGGGGCTGTTTCTGGAAAAAAGTGACCATGGCCCCAAGAAAGCCTTTTATCCAAACCCCGTGGTAAAAAGGGGAGAATTAGTAGGGAAAATTTAAAAAAGATTTTGGGGGGTTTGGGCTACACCTGAGAAGCCATGCCATTGTGGAATCCATTGTGCCACTTCAAAAATTAAGGGAAAGGTGCAGATGGGTTGAACTGAAAAACCCTTTTTAATAAAATCACCCTGACAAGCGTTGCAAACCTGCTTTTTGACTATTTTAATGAAATGTTATGGCCCATTTTAGGAAAGTCTTAAGGAACGGGAGGTACAGAGCTCTATGGGCAATTTGTTGGCGACAGAGGTCCATGACTCTCAAGCTGGGCCCAGGGCATTTAAAAAAAAGGGAAGTAACCCCCGAAAAAAAGGACTTGCTACCTCAAGTCCCAATGGGAAGGGATTCCCCCTTTTAAACAGTAAGAAGATAAGCTCCCCCCCCCCTCCTCCCTCCCATCAATCACACCCGATCTTCAATAAAAGTAAGTGTCCTGTAATTGGCATCCTTTTTTCATTTGTGTTTAAAAAATTTAAATTTCATGTGGTAAAAAAAATTTTTTTTCATACTTTTGGGCGTCTTGCACGGATTAATTTTATTTCCATTATTTCTTATGGGGAAAATTCATTCGCATAACGATTATTTCGCATAACGATGAGCCCTCTTGCACGGATTAAAATCGTTAACCGGGGCCCAAATGTATATACTTCCAGGGACTTTCAAGTTCTCCTATAATTTAGGTGCTTGACTAAGTTTATACGAACTATTTACATGTTCCAGCTTAGCAGTTTTGCTTGCCTTGAAGAGAGCTGTTAGTGCACAGCAGTATTCCAGCCTAGAGAAAATGAGTGACCTGATGAGTATCATTATCGGTTTGCCATCTCTTGTTCTAAGGGTCTAGTTGTCCATCCTTTCATTTTTCTTGCAGTTGTGAGAATAACGTTGTTGTACTCCTTGAACATGAGATGATCTGACATTATCACAGCCAGGTCTCTCACATTGATTTGCATCTATCGAGTGGTTTGTGTTTGTCCTGTACCCTGATCTTGTTCTTGTTTTTTTTATTTCTTCCATTTTTCTGTAATGTATTAACTGACATTTGTCCTCATTGAATATCTTATTGTTGTCAGTGGCCCATGGAAAACTTTGTATCAGCTTAGAGGCTCACTGTGACTTCTATGGATACCAGTTTCAAACAAATTCTAGTGTCATCTGTAAAGGATGATACAGTACAGTGGACCCCCGCATAGCGACTTTAATCCGTGCAAGAGGGCTCATTGTTATGCGAAATGATCGGTGTGCGAATGAATTTTCCCCATAAGAAATAATGGAAATCAAATTAATCCATGCAAGACACCCAAAAGTATGAAAAAAAAAAAATTTTACCACATGAAATGTTAATTTTAATACACACAAACTGAAAAAGGCATGCACAATTACATGACACTTACTTTTATTGAAGATCTGGTGATGATTGATGGGATGGGAGGAGGGGAGAGAGAGTGTTAGTGTTTAGAAGGGGAATCCCCTTCCATTAAGACTTGAGGTGTCGAGTCCTTTTCTGGGGTTACTTCCCTTCTTCTTTTAATGCCACTAGGACCAGCTTCAGAGTCACTGGACTTCTTTCGCACAACATATCTGTCCATAGTGGCCTGTACCTCTCGTTCCTTTATGACTTCCCTAAAGTGTTTCACAACATTGGGTCAGTGTACAGGTTGCCAACACGGCTTGCAATAGCTGTGTGAGGGTGATTTTCATCCATGAAGGTTTGCACTTCAAGCCACTGCACAGATTTCCTTAATAACAAAAAAAGGGCACAATACCTTAATCTTTGTAGTAGGCAACTTCTTCAGTTTCTCTCTCCCCTCCTCGAACCAGTTTCCTCAGGTCTGGCCTTTTGGGCTGTTGAATTTTGATCTATCAGCTCATCAGTGGTTAGTTCTTCATTGTCCTCCTCCACCAACTCTTCCACATCATCCCCACTAACCTCCAACCCTAAGGACTTTCCCAATGCCACAATGGATTCCTCAACTGGCATAATCCTCTCAGGTTAGCCTCAAACCTTTTCAAAATCCCTTTGTCTACACATTCTGGCCACAGTTTCTTCCAAGCAGAGTTCAAGGTCTTCTTAGTCACTCCCTCCCAAGCCTTACCTATAAGGTTTACACAATTGAAGGAATTTAAAGTGCTCTCTCCAAAAACTCTCTTAGAGTCAGTTGAGTTTCTGAGGTCACTACAAAGCACCTTTCAAACAGAGCTTTTGTTTTACAGTTTTTTGAAGTTTGCAATAACCTGCTTGGTCCATGGGCTGCAGGAGAGGAGTGGTATTAGGAGGCAAAAAACTTCACCTTAATGAATTTCATGTCCCCATAAAGTCGCTCTGCCACGTCCTGTAGGATGACCAGGGCATTGTCTAAAAACCAGGAGGCACTTAAGTTCTAATTTCTTTTCATTTTAGTAATCTTTCACATTGGGGGCAAATGCAATGGTGTAACCATCATAGAAAAAGTCCCTAGTGACCCATCCCCTTACTGTTTGCCCTCCACAGCACACACAAATTCTCCTTGAGGACGTTCTTTTTGCCTGAACGGTTCTGGGAGTTTCAGAGTGATACACTAATAAGGCTTCACTTTGCAATCACCAGTAGCATTGGAACACATCAACAAGCCTGTCTTTCATAGGCTTATGTCCTGGGATTTGCCTTTTCCTCCTCAGTAATGTAGGTCCTGTTTGGGCCCATTTTCTTCCAAAACAGGCCTGTTTTCATCACAATTAAACACTTGTTCAGGTTTCAGTCCTTCACTGTCTATGTACTCCTTGAATTCCTGCACATATTTTTCAGCTGCTTTGTGGTCCGAACTGGCAGCCTCACCATGCCTTATCACACTATGTATGCCACTACGCTTCTTAAATCTCTCAACCAACCTTTGCTGGCTTTAATTCACTCACATCATCACTAGTTGCAGGCATTTTTTTAATTAAATCCTCATGCAACTTCCTAGCCTTTTCGCTTATGATCGCTTGAGAGACGCTATCTCCTGCTAGCTGTTTTTCCATTTATCCAAAACCAATAAGAGTCTCTCAACATCTTCCATCACTTGCGATCTCTGTTTCGAAAACACAGTTAAAACCTTGGCAAGAACAGCTTCCTTGATTGCCTTTCTGTTGCCCACATAGTAGCGATGGTTGATTTGGGTTTCTTGTAAACCTGGCCAGGTCGGCGACACGCACTCCACTTTCATACTTATCAATGATCTCTTTCTTCATCTCTATTGTAATTCTCACCCTTATTGCTGTAGGGTTGGCACTAGAAGCTTTCTTGGGGCCCATGGTCACTTATTTGGCAGATAAAATCACCAAAAACACTGTAATAATACCTAATGTTCCGATTGTATGCTTGGATGTTACCACGGAGGCAGGCTGGTAAACAATGCCACCGGCGGCACATGTGAGGCTGGCTAAGGGCGCACATTGGACGCGTCTCGGACGAAGAGCGGTGAACGGGTTTTTGAGCGGTATGCGAGGCAAAATTTTTGCGATAAAAGCGAGCGCTATGCGGATTGTACGTTATGTGATGGTGACGGTATGCGGGGGTCCACTGTACTATGATTTATATTCCTGTCTGTGTCAAATATACAAATGAGAAAGTGAAGTGGGACAAGTACTGTGCCCTGGGGATGGAACTTTTAATTGCAGTAGCCATTTATTCTTTTGGATCCATTTGTTAGAAAGGTAAGTACAGTATCCATTTGCCCAGTTTCTTAGGTATTGCATATATATTTTATTAATTTGTAACTTCTATGGTGGGCATTATGTATTAATTTGTAATTTCTGTGATGGGCATTATTAATTTACTGTTAATTGTTTAACTTACGGGTTATCACTTTTACAAAGCTTGTACAGCTTTAAAAAAGAGAAGTAGATTATATTTGTATTATTAACCTTGAGGGTTAGTAACCTTGGACACCTTGACAAAGTCATTTCCATCAGACTGTCTGGCTTATTGCTACTTGGGGGTCTTTTAATCCTCTTCCCTAGGATGTGATCCTACCCCCAATGGCTAACACCCAGGTACCTATTTATTGCTAGGTGAACAGGGGAAACTGAATATCATTAATGTCTTTTATACATAAAAATAAGATACTATCTCATCACATTTTGTAATGGTTCAGCTAACAGTACTGGTTTTTACTCTTTATTTAATTTTTTTTATAGTTTTTTTACTCTGAAAGTACTGAATAATTTTAATATACTGTAGTAATAATCTAACCTTGACTAATCATGCAAATTTTTGATGTGGTGTGTAACTATGAGGTCCCTGTAATTAACTAAATGAAACTACTAAAAAAATTCATTTTTGTCTAATAATAATAATGATAATCAGTAGTAGTAGTAAACTGTTATGTTAAATATGTACTGTTGTATACTGTGTTTTGTGAATCACACATTAATAATTTATTTTTGCAGGGTACTGCAAGAGGATGCTGTCTTTGCGGTGGCTTGGCAGATGCCATCCTCCAGTCAGCAGTATAGTGAGGGTTCTCAGGATTCAGCTTTGATTCACAGGAAGTTGATAAATGTGAATGGTAAGCTGTAAACTTGTGATTATCTGATATATTGGCTTAGTTGACATAGCACTTCCAAGATAATCTTAGACTAAATCATAAGCAAATATACTAATAGACATCATTTTATAATTGCTGAGACTGTCAAATTCAAATATTTATTTTTGTATGCAGTGCACAGATAATGTAGTTTACATGTAATAAAATATTGTTAGGCACAAAAGAAAGCCACTAGTAAGCAATGCACTTTGGACAAACTTAAACTAATGCTTAAAGACTACTTAAAAGAATTATATATACAGTGGACCCCCGGTTTTCGGCCGGTGCGGAAATTGGCCAGTTCGGAAATTGAGCACTTTTTCCGGTGAAATTCCCCCCCCCGGATTTCGTGTATCTGCTCAGAAATCGTTGGTACCAGACGCGTTCACCTGGGCCGCTCATACGTTCATAACTCACTCTTGGAAACATTAAATGTCTTATTTTAGGTTAATATAGACATTTTCATTAATCCATCTATGGTACATATTTTCTTCAAAATTATATAAGAAACATATTACATAGTATATAAAAACATACAATGTTTATATGCGATGTATGTTTAAAAATAATTGAAATTGAAATATTTATTTCTCTGTAAAGATTACAATGTGGGATTTACATATAGTATACTAATTACAATTTGTGGTTTACATATTATAAAATATGAATTACAAAGAAGGCCACTAGCATGCCTAGGCATTTCGGGCACTCTTGGGCACATTAAATATCTTATTTTAGGTTAATATAGACCTTTTCATTAATCCATCTATGATATTTTCTTCAAAATTATATAAGAAACACATTACATAGCATATAAACAAGCAATGTTTATATGCTGTCAAGTGATGAGTCGGGTGGAAGGTAAACATTACATTTTCTCTGGTTCAGTGTTAGAGAAAACTGTGAATCTGGAGTCTGGCCCAGTCACTGCCCTTCATACATGTCTATTTACAATTCTCAGCATGAATTATTCATTAGTTCTCCCTTTGTTTATGATGGCATCTAAAGGTTGTTCTTAGAAACGATTAAACTCAGTGAACATGGTATATCGATGGTAATATGGCTGTGTAGTGTAATAATATGACTGTGTAGTGTAGCCCAGGGGGGCTACATATGTGTACCTACATCTACTCTCTGCCTACACTGACTTCCTACAAATCAATATTACTCGCCTCTTGCCCTACATTAAGACTACAGATATTTTAAGGTAAGTAATGAATGTACTGTGGCAGTAAAAGACAGAGAAGGGAAATAACCCTAGAGAGGGCTTTGATGCCTGAAGTCCATATGGAGGGGGATTCCTAACCCCCTCTCCCCTCCTCGCCTTCTTCAATACGCCAACAAGAGTCTTCAATAAAGGTGTGTAATGTTCATTTATCATTAATGTTAGTGCTTTATATTTCTTTCTCTGTTTTTTTGTATATAAAACTATAGTTATTCTTTAAAAAATATATATATATATTTTTTTTTTTTACATATTTTTGGGTGTCTGGAACAGATTAATTAGATTTACATTATTTCTTATGGGAAATATTAAGTCGGTTTTTGGCCATTTCGGATTTCGACCACCCTTCTGGAATGGATTACGGCCGAAAACCAGGGGTCTACTGTAAACTAGTAGGATTTTTTAAATGTAAAAAAAAGAGAGGTAGCTAAATGAACAGAAGTACAATTTTGAAAGTATGCATTAATATTTCAAACTTGATTCAAGAATCTTCAGTTAAACAGGATTTCTTAAGTAGTTTACTTTTATATGAATAATAAGAAAGATAGCCATTGTACGAATGGTACAGTTTTAAAAATATGATTTTTTGGTTTTAAACTGATTAAATGTCTTCTGTTTTGTGTGGTGATTGAATAGATATGAAGATACAGAAGTAAAGTAAGGTTTATTTCTTTGTAAAGGTTACAATATGTAATTACAATTTTGGTTTGCCAAGTACACATACCATCCGACTTACGACCGAGTTCGGTTCCGAGAAACCGGTCGTAAGTCGAAATGGTCGTAAGTTGAACTTTACTACTGAATATCAACAAAACATTCTTGTAATGACTTTATTTTATTGTTTTATTTTGGTATTTCATGTTTTACTTTACTTTTTATGTTGTTAATACTGTATTTTATACTGTAAGGTTTAGGATAAACACTGTGTACAACACAAATAGTTGTAGGTGTACATAGAAAGAAAGCCATTATCATGCTGGGGCATTTTGGGCAGACTAATCCTAATACACGGTAACTACTTAAAACTATACAAGATGATAGTACATAGTACAGTGGACCCCCGCATACCGTCGCCATCACACAACGTACAATCCGCACACCGCTCGCTTTTATCGCAAAAATTTTGCCTCGCATACCGCTCAAAAACCCACTCACCGTTCTTCGTCCAAGACGCGTCCAATGTGTGCCCTTAGCCAGCCTCACATGTGCCGCTGGTGGCATTGTTTACCAGCCTGCCTCCGCGGTAACATCCAAGCATACAATCAGAACATTTCGTATTATTACAGTGTTTTTGGTGATTTTATCAGCCAAATAAGTGACAATGGGCCCCAAGAAAGCTTCTAGTGCCAACCCTACAGCAATAAGGGTGAGAATTACAATAGAGATGAAGAAAGAGATCATTGATAAGTATGAAAGTGGAGTGCGTGTCGCCGACCTGGCCAGGTTGTACAAGAAACCCAAATCAACCATCGCTACTATTGTGGGCAACAGAAAGGCAATCAAGGAAGCTGTTCTTGCCAAAGGTTTAACTGTGTTTTCGAAACAGAGATCGCAAGTGATGGAAGATGTTGAGAGACTCTTATTGGTGTGGATAAATGAAAACAGCTAGCAGGAGATAGCGTCTCTCAAGCGATCATAAGCGAAAAGGCTAGGAAGTTGCATGAGGATTTAATTAAAAAAATGCCTGCAACTAGTGATGATGTTTAGTGAATTTAAGGCCAGCAAAGGTTGGTTTGAGAGATTTAAGAAGCATAGTGGCATACAATAGTGTGATTAGGCATGGTGAGGCTGCCAGTTCGGACCACAAAGCAGCTGAAAAATATGTGCAGGAATTCAAGGAGTACATAGACAGTGAAGGACTGAAACCTGAACAAGTGTTTAATTGTGATGAAACAGGCCTGTTTTGGAAGAAAATGCCAAGCAGAACTACATTACTGAGGAGGAAAAGGCACTCCCAGGGCATAAAGCCTATGAAAGACAGGCTTACTTTGTTGATGTGTTCCAATGCTACTGGTGATTGCAAAGTGAAGCCTTTATTAGTGTATCACTCTGAAACTCCCAGACCGTTCAGGGAAAAGAATGTCCTCAAGGAGAATTTGTGTGTGCTGTGGAGGGCAAACAGTAAGGCATGGGTCACTAGGGACTTTTTCTATGACTGGTTACACCATGCATTTGCCCCCAATGTGAAAGATTACCTAACTGAAAAGAAATTAGAACTTAAGTGCCTCCTGGTGTTAGACAATGCCCCTGGTCATCCTACAGATGTGGCAGAGCGACTTTATGGGGACATGAAATTCATTAAGGTGAAGTTTTTGCCTCCTAATACCACTCCTCTCCTGCAGCCCATGGACCAGCAGGTTATTGCAAACTTCAAAAAACTGTACACAAAAGCTCTGTTTGAAAGGTGCTTTGTAGTGACCTCAGAAACTCAACTGACTCTAAGAGAGTTTTGGAGAGAGCACTTTAATATCCTCAATTGTGTAAACCTTATAGGTAAGGCTTGGGAGGGAGTGACTAAGAAGACCTTGAACTCTGCTTGGAAGAAACTGTGGCCAGAATGTGTAGACAAAAGGGATTTTGAAGGGTTTGAGGCTAACCCTGAGAGGATTATGCCAGTTGAGGAATCCATTGTGGCATTGGGAAAGTCCTTAGGGTTGGAGGTTAGTGGGGATGATGTGGAAGAGTTGGTGAGGAGGACAATGAAGAACTAACCACTGATTTAGCTGATAGATCAACTTCAAACAGCAAGAGCCAGACCTGAGGAAACTGTTCAGAGAGGGGAGAGAGAAATTGAAGAAGTTGCCTACTACAAAGATTAAGGTATTGTGCCCTTTTTTTGTTATTAAGGAAATCTGTGCAAAGTGGCTTGAAGTGCAAACCTTCATGATGAAAAATCACCCTCACACAGCTATTGCAACCGTGTTGCAACCTGTACACTGACAATGTTGTGAAAACACTTTAGGGAAGTCATAAAGGAACGAGAGGTACAGGCCACTATGGACAGATATGTTGTGTGAAAGAAGTCCAGTGACTCTGAAGCTGGTCCTAGTGGCATTTAAAGAAAAGGGAAGTAACCCCAGAAAAGGAACTCGACAACCTCAAGTCTTAACGGAAGGGGATTCCCCTCTAAACACTAACACTCCTCTCCCCTTCCTCCCATATCCCAATCATCACCAGATCTTCAGTAAAAGTAAGTGTCATGTAATTGTGCTGCCTTTTTCAGTTTGTGTGTATTAAAATTAACATTTCATGTGGTAAAATTTTTTTTTTTTTTTCATACCTTTGGTGTCTTGCACGGATTAATTTGATTTCCATTATTTCTTATGGGGGGTGCCACTGCCTCCACCCCTGCCTCAACCACTGCCTCCACCAAGCTGGAGCACATGCACACCACTCTCGTATTTTTGTACAATTTCTTTCTTCAATTCTATCATGTTTCTCACTTTCTTTACCAAAGAAATGGGACTAGGAAGTTTCTTTGGCCCATGGTTTAATTGTGTAGCAGTCGCACTCAACCAACAAGCACCAAACACAATGAATTATTGTGAAATGTTTTGATTAGCATGGAGGGTAATGTTCGCTTGAGGATAACCAAAGCCACACTGAATCACAATGCCTGTGCGAGCAGGCGGACAGATCTGGTATGCCACCAAAACTTGAGGCACATTGCAAAACTCGAGACAAAATTTAGCCAAAAAAAGTGATCGAAACAGCTGAAGCTTAAGGCAGCCGAAACTCAGGGTTCCACTGTATAGGGTAAGGAGTGCTGTTTGTGGTACATAGTATCGTATCTTTGAAAGGATTCCTACTGATTTGGAAACTTTCTTGGTTATGTGTTGGATGTGGGGATGAAATTTAAGATTACAGTCAAGGAGAAGACCTAGAAATTTACACTCGGTGTACCTTGATATAGGGGAACTGTTTATCGATAAGTTAAGCTGGATATTTAAGGCTCTGTTGCCAAACAGCATTAAGTATGTTTTGTCTATGTTGAGAGAGAGTTTGTTGGACATCATCCAGTTATGTATATTCAGCAGCTCGTTGTTTACAGTATTTGAATTGGAGTAGACATAAGTGGTGTCATCTGTGAATAGAACTGGTTTAAGGAGTTGGGATGCATTGGGGAGATCATTGATGTAGATGAGAAAGAGGAGTGGGGCTAGGACACTATCCTGGGGTACTCCTACAGCTACAGGCTGGATAGTGGAGTTGACTGTATTTGCATGTACATACTGGTGTCTGTCGTTGAGATAGGATTGTAGGTGATCAAGAGAATGTCCTCTGATGCGTAATGCATAATGGTGCGTAATGCGTTAGGTGCAGGAGACTGGTCGACTGTATCAAACACTTTCCCCAGAGGGTGTTAATTTTTTTTCGAGAGCTGTATATGTTCAAGCATTTGCATAATAGCATCATTTGTACTTTTTTTTTTTTTCTAAACCCAAACTGGCAGGGGTTAAATATGCTGTTGGGTATAAGGTATGAGTAAAGTCATTTGTGTATTATTTGATATGGGTCTATGGTTGTTCAAGTCAGTTGGATCACCTCCTTTGTGGATGGGGGTGAACCTTGCTGTCTTGAGTATAGATGGGAAGGTTGAGGACACTACAGATTTGTTAAACAATGTTGTAATAATGGGTGACAGCTCATGTGCAGCTTTTTTTATATATGAATGGTGGCAAGTTATCTAGATCTCCTGCTTTGTTTTTTTCATGAATTAATGACTTTTGAGACTTCAGACTTCAGTTTGGCTGGGTATTTGAGTTTGGAATTTGACTTACTAGATTTGATCCTTTAGTAGAGAAGAAGACATTAAATTTGATGGTCGTGTCTGTAGGTTGTATGTGAGATTCATCTGGTCTAGTTAAGTTAATCTCTCTCTGTTTCCAGACGGTTTCCTAGAGCCCAAAATTTTGGAGAGGGTTTGCCAAGTACACTTTTAATATCACCTTTTATTTCAATAAATCTATTTTCGTAATACAGTAGGGCCCCACTTATACGGCGGGTTAGGTTCCAGGCTGTTGCCGGAAAGCAGAACTCCATTTTTTTCCATTTATAAATGCATATAAATGCCAGACAACAAGTTTACACTTAATTATATTAAGTTAGTAATAGAACTAGGCATTAAAAACACACAAAGTAAAATACAGTCACAGTAAATTCATTACTTATCTTAAGGTATTTGTAATCTTAATGTAGGGAGAGAGATGAGTAGTACTTATTTGTAGGAAGTCAGGTGCAGGTAGCCCAGGTGTAGGTAGCACTGGCTCCCCCTCTCATACTTAATATACGATATTTAAAACATCCCAGAGAGGTAAAATGCACATACAGTACACTCATTATTTACCTTAAAATATGTGTAGTCTTAATATAGGAAGAGAGGTGAGTAGTATTTATTTGTAGGAAGTCAGTGTAGGTAGCCGGTAGGTGTAGCCCGCTTGGGCTACACCTACCAGCTATCTACACTGTGGCCCAGAGCCATATTATTAACATCGACATGCCTTGTTCACTGAATTTAATCATTTCTAACAACTACCTTTAGATGCCATCATAAACGAAGGTAGAAGTAATGAATAATTCATGCCGAAAATTGTAAACAAAAGCGGAGTGGGGAAGTGGCTGGGCCAAACGCAGATTCATACACGTTTTTTCTGATTGCTGAACAGAGAAAACGTAATGTTGTCCCTCCACCTGGCTCCACAAGTATTATTATCAGAGCATATAAAATATGCAATAAATGCCAGACAGCAAGTTTACACTAACTTATATTAAGTTAGCAATAGAAATAGGCATTAAAAACACAATAAAAGGTAAGATACACACAGAGTACACTTATTACTTACCTTAAAATATTAATATTAATGTGTGAGAGGTGAGTGGCAGGGTGTTTATTGAATAAAATCAAAATGGCACACCATCATCCTCTAACTTGGCACTTAAAGCAAGAGGCTTACGACTTCTCTTTTTATTACAGCTAACCTTAGATGCCATCGTCAATGAGAGCCAACTAGTTAACGAAAGAGTAAACGAGAGAGAGAACGAGATGCAGAGTTGAGACAATGTAAGAACACAAACTGAACAGGTAGTGGACGATCACTTGGTCAGGCGAAAGGCGTATTAATGTGTGTCTACTTTTAGTTCATTCACGTCCATTTGTAAGAGTTTGTAAAACATTTACCTCAATATTTTTTTATTTTAATAATAATTACCTCACAATACAAGTACGCTTACATTGTGTACAAGTTGTACAAGTTAGTTCAGAATAAACAAACAGCAACACACCATTTTTAGAGTGAATGAAGATAATAATATTAATAATAATAATAATAATATTATTATTATTACTATTAATAATATTAATAATAATAATAATAATTATTATTAATTATAAAAAGCACTAAACCCACAAGGGTCGTGAATTGCTATACATAGAGTAAAGGCATACGAAAAGAATATTTTTCTACAGTTACCCCCCAGTGTTTAACTAGAGAAAACGTAATTCTTCCGACACAACCTACACAGCTGCTTTGTAAACAAATCTCATATTTACATCAATTTTTATTCTGAGTGTATGTATCATGTTTATATGCTATGTAATGGATTTCATATATAATTTTGAGGAAAATATCATAGATGGATTAATGAAAATGCCTATATTGATGTAAAATAAGACATTAAATAAGAGTGATTATTATTACATAGTATTGGCGTCATGAGTAGAGAGAGACTTAGCGATTTTAATGTGTACCTGCACACCAGCACAGTGTGTAAGTATATTTAGGTACAGGTACACATAAGTATAATTATCAGAGTACATATAAAATACCAACGCTCTTATATGGGTGTGAAGCGTGGGTGATGAATGTTGCAGCGAGGAGAAGGCTGGAGGCAGTGGAGATGTCATGTCTGAGGGCAATGTGTGGTGTGAATATAATGCAGAGAATTCGTAGTTTGGAAGTTAGGAGGAGGTGCGGGATTACCAAAACTGTTGTCCAGAGGCCTGAGGAAGGGTTGTTGAGGTGGTTCGGACATGTAGAGAGAATGGAGCGAAACAGAATGACTTCAAGAGTGTATCAGTCTGTAGTGGAAGGAAGGCGGGGTAGGGGTCGGCCTGGGAAGGGTTGGAGGAGGGGGTAAAAGGAGGTTTTGTGTGCGAGGGGCTTGGACTTCCACCCCAGGCATGCGTGAGCGTGTTTGATAGGAGTGAATGGAGACAATGGTTTTTTAATACTTGACGTGCTGTTGGAGTTGAGCAAATTAACTTTTATGAAGGGATTCAGGGAAACCGGCAGGCCGGACTTGAGTCCTGGAATGGGAAGTACAGTGCCTGCACTCTGAAGGAGGGGTGTTAATGTTGCAGTTTAAAAACTGTAGTGTAAAGCACCCTTCTGGCAAGACAGTGATGGAGTGAATGATGGTGAAAGTTTTTCTTTTTCGGGCCACCCTGCCTTTGGGGGGAAACGGCCGGTGTGATAATAAAAAAAAAAAAAAAATAAATAAAAAAAAATACCGCAGTAACTTTAAAAGACTTGAAATTTTGTCAAGTTTCCTGACATAATAGATGTGGTCACGGAAAATGTAAACAAACCAGGTGGGGGGGCACCGTATTTAAAAGACCGCTTGCCGTATAGCAAATTTTGGTCATAATTTGACATCGCCGTATTAGCGGAATGCCATAAGGCAAAATGCCGTAAAGCGGGGCCTTACTGTACATTTGCTTCGATTTTCATATTAGTTTTGTAAGTATTGATGTGTAATGTTTAGTCAGTTCTTTAGTAATCATCAAGTTGGTGCTTTTTATCAATAGATTTGAGGATACTATTTGTTAGCCATGGGCTGTTTAGTCCTTTTCTTTGATCTGCTTCGTTTTTGATCGGACAGTGCATGTTGTAGAGGTTTAGGGTTTTATTTTAAAAAAATTTTGACATCTTTGTCAATATTTTTTGGCTGTCAGCTAGCTCTCTCTGCCAATCAATGACACCTAGTGCTAATATTAAAGTGTTTTACCGAGGTCTCATCATGCAGGCGAAATGAGATCGTTTGTTTCTTGGGGGCAGTTCACATAAGTTGGTTATGAGAAAGGTGGGGTAGTGGTCTGTAGTGTTATCTGTGATTATACCTGCTTTAGGAGGATATCTGTTGGTCCAGATATGGCCAATACACAAATAACCTGCACATAGAAGAGAGGGGCTTACAACGACATTCGGTTTCCGACTTGGACCATTTACAAAGTCAGTGTGACTGTAAATGGTCCAAGTCGGACCGAAACATCGTTGTAAGCTCCTCTCTTCTGTGTGTGGGTTATTTGTGTATTGTTCCAGTCACAGTATTGTGCCTTTTTGTTGATTCAGATATGGTCAAGTAATGAGGCACTTGTCTCAGAGATTCTTGTAAGTTTAGTTATAGAAGGAAGTTATTTTGTTACAGCAGAAATATAATAGGACAAGATGGGAGATTCTAAAGAAAGGTTGCAAAGGTTAGTGGATGAGTTTTGAGGGTGTGTAAAGGAAGAAAGTTGAAAGTGAACATAGATAAGAGTAAGGTGATGAGGGTATCAAATGATTTAGATAAAGAAAAAATGGATATCACATTAGAGGGAGTGAGTACAGAAGAAGTGAATGTGTTCACTTATTTGGGAGTTGACATGTCAGCAGATGGGTTTATGAAGGACAAGGTTAACTATAGAACTGATGAAGGAAAAAAGGTGAGAAATAGCAAGCATCGAACTTAAACTAAAAGAATCCTTTAGGAGTCAGGAATCGCGGGAAGAACTAAAAGCCATAAATGAAATCGAAAGAAACCCTAAGTATTTCTTCTCCTATGCCAAATCAAAATCGAGAACAAGGTCCAGTATTGGGCCCCTACTTAAACAAGATGGGTCCTACACAGATGACAGCAAGGAAATGAGTGAGCTACTCAAGTCCCAATATGACTCAGTTTTTAGTAAGCCGCTAACTAGACTGAGAGTCGAAGATCAAAATGAATTTTTTATGAGAGCCACAAAATTTGATTAACACAAGCCTATCCGATGTTATCCTGACGCCAAATGACTTCGAACAGACGATAAATGACAGGCCCATGCACTCTGCCCCAGGGCCAGACTCATGGAACTCTGTGTTCATCAAGAACTGCAAGAAGCCCCTATCACGAGCCTTTTCCATCCTATGGAGAGGGAGCATGGACACGGGGGTCGTCCCACAGTTACTAAAACAACAGACATAGCCCCACTCCACAAAGGGGGCAGTAAAGCAACACCAAAGAACTACAGACCAATAGCACTAACATCCCATATCATAAAAATCTTTGAAAGGGTCCTAAGAAGCAAGATCACCACCCATCTAGAAACCCATCAGTTACACAACCCAGGGCAACATGGGTTTAGAACAGGTCGCTCCTGTCTGTCTCAACTATTGGATCACTACGACAAGGTCCTAAATGCACTAGAAGACAAAAAGAATGCAGATGTAATATATACAGACTTTGCAAAAGCCTTCGACAAGTGTGACCATGGCGTAATAGCGCACAAAATGCGTGCTAAAGGAATAACAGGAAAAGTCGGTCGATGGATCTATAATTTCCTCACCAACAGAACACAGAGAGTAGTCGTCAACAGAGTAAAGTCCGAGGCAGCTACGTGAAAAGCTCTGTTCCACAAGGCACAGTACTCGCTCCCATCTTGTTCCTCATCCTCATATCCGACATAGACAAGGATGTCAGCCACAGCACCGTGTCTTCCTTGCAGATGACACCCGAATCTGCATGACAGTGTCTTCCATTGCAGACACTGCAAAGCTCCAGGGCGGACATCAACCAAATCTTTCAGTGGGCTGCAGAAAACAATGTGAAGTTCAACGATGAGAAATTTCAATTACTCAGATATGGTAAACATGAGGAAATTAAATCTTCATCAGAGTACAAAACAAATTCTGGCCACAAAATAGAGCGAAACACCAACGTCAAAGACCTGGGAGTGATCATGTCGGAGATCTCACCTTCAAGGACCATAACATTGTATCAATTGCATCTGCTAGAAAAATGACAGGATGGATAATGAGAACCTTCAAAACTAGGGAGGCCAAGCCCATGATGACACTCTTCAGGTCACTTGTTCTATCTAGGCTGGAATATTGCTGCACACTAACAGCACCTTTCAAGGCAGGTGAAATTGCCGACCTAGAAAATGTACAGAGAACTTTCACGGAGCGCATAACGGAGATAAAACACCTCAATTATTGGGAGCGCTTGAGGTTCCAAAACCTGTATTCCCTGGAACGCAGGAGGAGAGATACATGATTATATACACCTGGAAAATCCTAGAGGGACTAGTACCGAACTTGCACACGAAAATCACTCACTACGAAAGCAAAAGACTTGGCAGACGATGCACCATCCCCCCAATGAAAAGCAGGGGTGTCACTAGCACGTTAAGAGACCATACAATAAGTGTCAGGGGCCCGAGACTGTTCAACTGCCTCCCAGCACACATAAGGGGGATTACCAACAGACCCCTGGCAGTCTTCAAGCTGGCACTGGACAAGCACCTAAAGTCAGTTCCGGATCAGCCGGGCTGTGGCTCGTACGTTGGTTTGCATGCAGCCAGCAGCAACAGCCTGGTTGATCAGGCTCTGATCCACCAGGAGGCCTGGTCACAGACCGGGCCGCGGGGGCGTTGACCCCTGGAACTCTCTCCAGGTAAACTCTAGGTGCTTTGAGTTACCTGTGGAGACAAAAAACGTTATCCATGGAGGCAAAGAAGGGAATGTACAAGAGCATAATGATACCAACACTTACATGGGTTGTAAATGCTGCAGCTAGGAGGATGATGGAGGCAGTGGAGATGTGTCTAAGCTCAATGTGTGTAAATATTATGCAGAGAATTCATAGTGTGGAAATTAGGAGGTGTGGTTACTAAAAGTATTAGTTTGAGGGCTGAAGAGGGGTTGTTGAGGTGGTTTGATCATTTAGAGAGGCTGGAACAAAGTAGAATGACCTGGAGAGTGTACAAATTTGTAGAGGAAGGAAGGCGGGGTAGGGGTTGTCCAAAGAAAGGTTGGAGGGAAGCGGTAAAGGAGGTTTTGTGGGCAAGGGGCTTGGACTTCCAACAAGCGTGTGTGTGTGTTAAGAGTGAATGGAGTCGAATGGTTTTTGGGACATGCTCCAAGCCAGTACTCTGCCAAATGTCTCTAACAAAGTCTCCTCCAAAGACTCTCCTGCTCAGCTCTCGCACACCAGCAGCAGCTCTGCCTGAATCACCTTTCTCAGAGCTCTGCACACAGGCCAGAGCTCCGCTCGACTCTTTGATCATGCTGTTAACCTGGGCTTATATGGTCCTCAAAGCACACCCCCCACAATGGGGTGTGCACCACGTGTTTTGACCTGACGCTGAGATCTGACGCCATCAAGAACAAAAGACCTCAGACTTCAGCCGAAAGGCGTGTTTGACAGCTATTTGCCAAGGCAAGGTGTGACCATTTATTGGTTAAATTAGGTTCCCCTTAGCATCCTCCCAAGCATAGTGGACTACATCACAACATAGTGTATTGCTAAAAAGATGGGGTGCTTTTACAATAACTAAATTTAGGGGGGGGGGTGAGGGGAATTCTAGCGCCCTCAAATCTAGTGAGAGAAAGCTGGTAGAAACCTTCACTATGAAAGAATGGGTCTATGTGGTCAGAGGTGCGTGGTAATAAAAAAAAATCCAGCAGCACACCGTGCGTAATGAGAAAAAAAAACTTTGACCGGTTTTATGGATTTTAAAACATCGACAATGCACTGTTTTTCCGTATGGTATTTATTATTGTATTTCCCCCCCTAGTATTCCTGGTCTCATTTTATAGAATGGAAGACATATTACCGAATTGAGATGATTTTTGACTGGTTTTTACAAGAAAACTACCCTTGAAATTGCAGCTCAAAGTAGAAAAAATGTTCGATTTTTTAACAAATTCAAAGTAAGCAAATCATGCTATGCATACACTACATGTCAACTGGTGAGTCTAAAATTTCTTGCACAAGTGCGCTGTATTAGAATATTTATACTACCATTTTCTACACCAATGCAGTAGTCAGCATACATAAATCTCTATTTTTTGGTGAGATAAAAATTCAAAGTGGAAAGCAAAGAAAACAAAAAAAAAAATGCAAGAGGCATGGGGAACGTGACTAATGAACAGAGGAAATGTTATTTAGTCCTAAGAATTTATTTCTTGTTTATTCTGGATCGCCTATTCAGAAATTGGCATCTTTGAAATTTGTGTGAAATAGATCAAATAATTGCTAAATTCCTGACCACTGTACTGTATTGGATAGTTGAAATTTGTAAATTGGTAGTTTCTTGTACTCATTCGATAAGCAAAAATGGATTTTCTAGCGAAATATTATGATTTTTGTCGACAAGTATAACCTGAATTGGCTGAAAAATAGGGCTCAAGTGGCAAAATCAACCAATGCATATACCTGTCGTGCAGATCGCTAACTTCGCAGAGCATAATCCTAAATTTTAAATCAAATATCATACTTTGGCTGTCATTATGATCGGGAAAAGATTCTCTAATCTTTTCATAAGAATTTTTTTTTTTAACCCTTTGACTGTTACGGCCGTATAAATACGTCTACGCGCCACTGTTTCTGACAATATATACCAATAAGTCTAGCGGCTTCAAATCAGAGCGGAGAAAGCTGGTAGGCCCCACGTGAGAGGAATGGGTCTGTGTGGTCAGTGGTGCACCACGAGAAAAAAAATCTGCAGCACACAGTGCGTAATGAGAAAAACAAAACTGATGCCGTTTTTTTGGATTAAAACCCGACTTATGAGGGTATTTTCCGTATAGTAATAATCATTGCATTCGCATTTTTCATTGTCTTAGGTGATAAACATGGAAAACATAATTACAGAAATAGAGATGATTTTCATTACTTTGACGATGAAAATCGACCTTGAAAAACTGAGCTCAAAGTAGTGGAAATGTTCAATTTATTACAATGTTTTCAGGAGTAAACAAATCATCACACACACGTCCACTACCGGGTCAACTGTGGCGTCTATATTCCTTTCCACATAGTGCACTGATATTATTTTATAACCATTTTTAATAACAATAATGGCAGTAGTCCTGCATAACAAGTAAATTTTGCATTTTTTTTGTAAGACTAAAAAATCAAAATAGAAAGCAATAATAAATAAGATGGCCTAGAGAGTGACTAATGAACATGGAATGTTATTTTAGTGCAAAGAATGTCTACCTGTTTATTCCTGACCCTATTTTGAATTGGGCATCTTTTTTACTTTGCGTGAAATTGGCCAAATTGGCCACTTTCTGACCACATTAATGGTAAGTTTCCAAATGGAAATGGGCAGTATTCTTGTGCTCAGCTGATGTAAAAAATGGAGTGCTACTAAAGGAAATACCTATGAGTTTTGGTCAACTGGAAAACAGAATAGGCTGAAAACAGGTTCAAAGCCGTGAAATCGCCGATACGCATATGTAACTCGAAACCGCTAAACGTTGCGGGAGCGTACTTCCATGATTTTCGACCAAATTTTCGAACTTTTGTGCATCACTCATCGGGAAAAGAATCTCTATTTTTTTTTTTTTTTTTTTTTTTTTTTTTCGTGGGGGGGGGGGGGGGGGGGGGGGGGGGGGGGGGGGGGGGGAATTTATCGACATAGAAGGACAGTTTCAGAAAGGTCCTGCGACAGGACCCAAAGGGTACAATTTGGCCGACCCTGGAAAACAATTCTCTGAAGGGGCCTGAGTCGACGCCGGAAAGGGTTAATACAGGTTACCTTGCTCGCACTTCAATAGCACATCAATCCATAAAAACCACTTGTGCTCCACTCAGACTGATCTTGCATGCTTCTACAGGTCTACAGGATGCTTTAAACCCCTAGCACTCCAATCTCTCTTTTAGTCCCCTCCATTTGACACTTCATAGAGATCTCCCTAACCCCTCTTTTAATTCCTTCCCAGTTTATACACCATCTTGGTCATTGCTATTCTGCTAAATGCCAAACTACCCTAGTAACCACTCCTAACTCTGAATTACCTTGTACGCTTCTGTAACCTCGTTAGGTCTTTTTTTTTCTTTTATCTAAGATGATTGTCATAATTTTTTTTTTTTTAAAATTGCTGGCCCTCTCCATAGAGTAGTGGTGACTCAAAAGAGGAAACACATTTGCCATTATTTTTTCAATCATTGATCATTTTCAGTATTGGGATTCTTTATTTTCTTTTATCTCTTTTTTCAAACCTTAACTGCATCCCTCAGTCCTACCCCCCCTGGTTTTCTGTCCACCCTGTTTGTTTTCGTATCTCATGTTTTATGCTATGGACATGTGTATCTTCTTCCTTAGAATTTTAATTTGCATTCATGATTCAGCATACTGTATACATTGATGGCTCTAAATCCTTTGACAGTGCTGGGTGGACCCTTGTGGTTTAGTACATTTTTTTGATTGTAATAATAATAGTAATAATACTAAATCCTTGATGGAGTAGGATAAGCAGAAGTTTTTTTTCTGGATAAAACATGATACGAGGATGTGTTACTGGATAAGGCTGTATTATAAAAGCAGTGTTTTTTTCATTAATTAGAACTATCGCCTGTATTACTGCTCTACCCCACATCTTCCTTTGTGTGTAATACACTGACTTTCAACATGCATTGGCTAGCTCTTCATCTTGGTTCGATTACAATCCTATTGGTTGTTTACATTCAATAGCTGGCTGTGTTGCCTCTGCTGCAGCAAGCACAATGACATTCGGCTGGATTCCGGCTTTTTCTGGTGTTCAGGAAAATTTATAAAGTGCATGCACCAAGGTTCAAGCCTTAGCACATCATCTTACAGGGATACGCCTTTTCAGACTAATTATTCAAGTATTTTGAAGCATTCCGATCATTGATAGCTGTACTGTCCAGATAGAGGACAACGTAGTGCAAGCCAGGGATTTTCGAGCTGGGGAGAGGGAGGTAGCTTAAATAAGAAAGATGCGAAAAATCAAAGAAATAATCTCTTTAAAAATTAATATGATTATCAGTATTTTATGTGAAATTTCTTTTAACTTTCATGCTGCTATCCTGTGGTCACGGTTGTCAGTATGAAGTGAAAATTAGCCATTAATGAAAAAAAGAGTATTTTGCTTTAGGCCCACCTATAGCTACACAACTGAGACAAGAAGCTGTCTATTGAATCAAGCCTAGCTGTTGAGTTCTTGTCCACTCACATCACTGACAATTTTAGAACAGTTCACACTAAAGAGAGGCCCTCCTCTGATATAAGCACCCCCCCCCCTCCCCCACCCCCCCACCCCCCCCCCCCCCCCCCCCCCCCCCCCCCCCCCCCCCCCCCCCCACCCCCCCACCCCCCCCCCCCCCCCCCCCCCCCACAATCTTCCTGCCTGTGATTCTGATTCTTCAAGAACAGTGTGCTCACCACTTGCCCATCTCCTGATATATATACTTCATATTATGGTTCTTGTATTCCTCTTTAATCCTTTGACTGTTTTTATTCGGCTCGTATATATACGTCGTACGAGCCAGTGGTTTCGGACCATATATAGACTCAAAAAAATACTAGCTGCTTCAAATCAAGCGGGAGAAAGCTTGTAGGCCTACTTGTGGAGAATGAGTCAGTGTGGTCAGTGTGCGCTGGTATAAAAAAATCCCGCAGCACGCAGTGCATAAAGAAAAAAAAAAAAAAGACGACAATTTTTGGATTCAAATGCCTAAACTGAGTGTATTTACGTATAGTAAATTTATGGATTTATTCTTATATTCACGATCTCATTGCTAGAATGGAAAAAACATATTACAGAAATTACAGTTGATTTTGATTAGTTTCATCACGTATGAAAGCGACCTTAAATTTAGCTCATAGTAACAGGAAAATTTTGTTCAATTTTTGCCAATGTTCAAGAGTAAACAAATCACACCACGCATTCCAATACACGTCAACTGGTGGGACTAATATTCTTTCACAAGTGCAATGATATTATTATATCGTATCATTCTTACAATAATAAGTAGTCTGCATAAAGGAAATCTATTTTTTGTGTGAAATAAAAAACTCAATATAAAAGCAAGAGTAATTATAAGATGGGCCTGGAGACTGACAAATGAACAAAGAAAATATTATTATAGAGCGCCGGAATGTCTGCATTGTTTATCGTGTACCCCCCATTTTTAAATGGGCAATCTTTTATTAAATACTTGGCGTGAAATTGGCCAAATTGCCCATTTTCAAACCACTTTATTGTAGTTGAAAAATCGTAAATGGGCGGTTTCTTGTACTCAATCCATAGAACAAATGGAGTTTCTAAAGAAATGGAAACAGTGGAATTGGCTGAAAAAAGGGGCTCAAAAGTCCCACAAATCGCCGATGTTAACTATTGTCGAGATCGCTATCTTCGTGAGAGCGTATTCCGTAAAGTTTCCATCAAATTTCATACTTTTTCTGGTGTCGATAGCATCGGGAAAAGAATTCTCTAATCTTTCATAAGAAAATTTTTTTTTTTTTTTTTTTCTAAAATTTTGCAACAGGACAGTATTAGAAATGGGCCTTCAATATAAGTGGGGCCCTACTGTAGCAGTAGTGCCCTCTTTTAGGGCACGTTAGTCCAGGCTATATCCAGAAATATGGAGTTATAAATGCATATAAATAACAGACAACAAGTTTACACTAAACTTATATTACAGTTTAGTAACAATAGAACGTAGGCGATGTAATAACAATAAAAAGTATAATACACACACAGTGCACCCATTACTTACCTTAAAATAATTGAGTATCTTAATGTCAGGGAAAGGAGAGTTCTTTATTTGTAGAAGTCAGGTATGGGAGTATGGCAGCCAGCCAAGACAACCCTCCCTGCCCCACCAAAACCCACATGTAATTTAAACAAAACCAGCGAAAATGTCTGGTGTTCGTTCATACATGTTTGTTATTATACAAATTATGAACACTTTACAATTGTGTACAAGTTTGTCTCCACGTTGATAAATTAAAAAATAAAAGACAACGCTTCCATTCTCATGTAATTTTTAGAAGAAATGATGCTCTGACAAATTATTATTAGAATTATTATTATTATACAAACATAAAAAGAAGTGCTAAACAACCAGAAAGGGTCTGAAAGCTATAGTATGAGTGAAGGGCATACGAAAGGACTAAAATTTCTAGTTACTGGTGTTTGACTAGATAAACGTAATTCTTTGACTCTCCAACCCAAACAGAACTATCAGACAGGAAGAAGAGAGTCCCAATTTTCCGGGGAGTGAGAGCTGACTTGCGACGAGGCATGGTGAACAAGGGTGAATGAGCCAGCGTTCCACAATGCTATGCAGGGCGCCTAGATTTTTTGTTTACCAACAGAGCGCACACCCATGGCGCAGACCCATTCTCTCACATGTAGGCCTATGAGCGCTTTCGCGCTAAATTTGACGGCGCTAGAATTTTGGCATAGATCTACGGTTTGGACACTCACCGAAAAGCCGTAGATCTACGGGACGGACCCTGAAAGGGTTAATGGTTTCAAGTGATTAGAAGAGTAGATCCCAAGCACAAATACCATGGGTGAGGTAATGGTAGATTAGGGAGTTGTATAGTGTAATTAGTGCCATTTGGGGTATATAGTACCATATTTTGGAAAGGAGACCTGCTTTGTTATATGTTGGAATTGGTTCCTTCCACCTTCAGATTCACATGAATGTACATTTGCACATCTCAAACATCATCTATTTGTTCATAACCATACCATCTTTTCATGCACTCTGTGGATATGTGATGATGTCAACATATAGTACTATAAACACATATAGCAAAGAAGAACTTGTTATTTTTGCGAGGTTTTAACCACTTGGGACTTTATCAAGAAATAAGTAATAATGTAATAGCTTCTTTATGACATATGCTGTTTTTTTTCTCTGGTAGTTATCAAGACATTGTATGGTCATTGCTGATGCCCTGGCAAAAGAGAACGTTTAACCAATACCTGGCCAAACTTAAAATATATTTAGTTGAATTCGGATAAAGGAGGGCCCCACTTAAACAACAGGTTAGATTCTTTATAGCTATTTTTGCTGTACAGTGAAAATTGCTGTAAAGTGACTCATAGCCTTTTTTCACTTTTAAATGTGTACAAAAGCCTGATAACATGTTTAAACTATCATATATTAAGTGAGCAATAGAGCTAGGCCTAAAAAATGCTTATACATGTCTAGTACACGCAACTTACCTTTGAATATTTTTGTCCTTAGCTTATTGCGAGTGGTAAATACAGTGGACCCCCGCCTTACAAACGCATCGCGTTACGTTAAATCTGCCATACAAAGCATTTGAATGCAAAAATTTTGCCTCGCCTCACGATAAAAAACTCGCCTTACGTGTTTCGTCTGGGACACGTTCCACGTGTGGCCTCAGCGCCAGTGTTTACAAGGCCAGCCATTGCGGGTCGCAATCTACACCACATACATTCGGTCCATTTCACATTATCCAAGTTGTTTTTTAGTGCTTGTAACTGCAAAATAAGTCACCATGGAACCCCCACCCCCCCCCCAAGAAAGTTTCTAGTGCCATCCCTGTGGTAAAAAGGGCGAGAATTATTATGGAATTGAAAAGAGAGATTAAGGAAATGTGTGCAAAGTGGCTGAACGGCAAACCTTAACAGGATGAAAATCACCCACCCTGACACAGCTACTGCAAGCCGCGTTGGCAACCTGTACAGTGACAATGTTTATGCCCATTTTAGAAAGGTCTTGAAGGAATGGGAGTTACATAGCTCTAATGGACATATTTGTTGTCGACAGAGGTCCAGTGACTCTCAAGGCAGTCCTTAAGTGGTGGCATTAAAATAAAGAAGAAGGGAAGTAACCCCAGAAAAGGACATTCTAACTTCCAGTCTAATGGAAGGGGATTCCCCCTTCTAAACAAAACTCCAACAACACACCACCCCCCTCCCATCCTATCAATCACCAACCAATCTATCAATAAAGGTATGTCATGTATTCTATTCTTAGTAGAGTAGTAATTGTGCATGTCGTCTTCAATTTGTATTAAAATTAATATTTCATGTGGTAAAAAAAAAAAAAAATTTCATACTTTGGGGTGTCAGGAACGGATTAATTTAATTTCCATTATTTCTTATGGGGAAAATTAATTCGGCTAACGATAATTTCGGCTTACGATGAGCTCTCAGGAATGGATTAATATCGTAAGGCGGGGGTCCACTGTATATGTATTGTAGAAAGTCTGAATAAATAATAGGTATAATTGAACAACTGCTATATTAACTAACGCAGTAAAGTGAAGTGCTGTAAAGTGGGGCCTTCCTACATTCTATGAACTGGTTATAAAAAAAAACTCAGTATCTAGATTTTAATTTTGTCTTTCAAAGAAATCTTAAAAATAATATATTCATCCTTCAAAAATTGACCTACCCAATCCACGTAGAACAGGATGTAGTGCTTTATGAACTGTGTTTAAACCCCCCCCCCCTTTTTTTTTTTTGTTCGTTTGTTTGTTTAACTGTACCCACTGCTCCATACTTGTCCCATGTCTGTTTCACTCGAGTATTTGCAGGTAGAGCAGCACACCTTCTCCATACTTCTTTTTGCCACAAGTTCAAGGAGAACAGAACAGTTAATTCTCTAGCTATAATGGACAGTATTAGAAACAGGTAAGATTACAGTAAGGTGGTGCTTAAGCTTTCCAAATAATGTATTTCTGTTGATCAGTAGAGAGATATTGCTTATTAACCCGTAAACGGTCCAAACGTATATATACGTTTTTCCAACATTTTTGAAAGCAGTAAAAAAAGTAGATCTTTTTGTTTTCTTTTACATTGAAAATTTGTAAAAAAACTTTTGATCCACTGTTTTTTTTTTTATTACTTTTGAAAAATATGTAAAAAAAAACGAGATCTACTTTTGTACGTAGCACTAACACATGTGAACGTAGATCTGCATGGACCATTTAAGGTTAATATTGGTTCCCTTTGGTGAATTCATTTCAGAAAAGAGTATTCAAGTCATTAGAAAATACAGTGGAACCCTAGTTTTCATCTGCTCCAGTTATCATACAGTTCAGTTTTCGACCACATTTTTTGGCGAAATTTTCCCCGTTTTTGTACATCCACTCAGAAATCGTCCGTACCAGATGTGTCCGCCTGCCTGCGGGACGCAGCCACTCCATACATTCAAACTCTTCTGCCTTTATTACTCGTTCAGTGAGCCAGAATGTGTCCTCCAGAAGGATTTTGAAAGGTTTGAGGCTGACCCTGACGACCTTTTGCCTGTTGTGGAATCTATTGTGTCTTTGGGGAAGTTCATAGAGTTGGCGGTGAGTGGCCAGGATGTGGAAGAGTTGGTGGACGACCACAGGGAAGAGCTAACCATTGAAGAGCTGAAAGACCTTCATCTGGAACAGAAGACCTAAGCTGAAGAAATTGCTTCAGAGGAGGAGGAAGAGAGAGGGGAGAACATGCTTTCTTCAGCAATTAAGGACATTTGTGCAAAGTGGAGTGAGGTGCAAAGTTTTGTGTAGAAATATCACCCTAACATACACCAACAAGAGTCTTCAATAAAGGTAAAAGTGATGTTAAATGTTCATTTATCCATTTCATTAGTCATTTATATTTCTCATTCTTTTCTGTATGTAAAACTATAGTTATTCTCCATAAAATGTATTTTTTGTTAATACACCTACCATCCAACTTAAGACCGAGTTCGGTTCCGAGAAACCGGTCGTAAGTCGAACTTTACTACTGAATATCAACATCACATTTTTCTAATGACTTTATTTTATTGTTTTATTTTGGTATTTCATGTTTTACTTTTCTTTTTATGCTGTTAGTACTGTACTTTATACTGTAAGGTTTACCTGGAGAGAGTTCCGGGGGTCAACGCCCCCGCGGCCTGGTCTGTGACCAGGCCTCCTGGTGGATCAGAGCCTGATCAACCAGGCTGTTACTGCTGGCTGCACGCAAACCAACGTACGAGCCACAGCCCGAGCTGGTCAGGAACCATTTTATTTGGTTGCTTGTCCGTGCCAGCTTGAAGGACTGCCAGGGTCTGTTGGTAGATTCCCCTTAGCTATGCTGAGGCAGTGTGAACAGTCTCGGGGGCCCCATGACACTTATTTGTATGGTCTCTTAACGTGCTAGTGACACCCCTGCGTTTCATTGGGGGATGTTGCATCGTCTGCCAAGTCTTTTGCTGGTCGTAGTGAGGATTTTCATGTGCAAAGTTCGGTAACTAGTCCCTCCAGGATTTTCCCAGTGTATATAAACAGTATCTCTCCCCCTGCGTTCCAGGGAATACTGTTTAGGAACCTCGAAGCGCTCCCAGTAATTGAGGTGGTTTATCTCCGTTAATGCGCGCCGGAAAGTTCACTTACATTTTTCTAGGCCGAGCAATTTCACCCTGCCTTGAAAGGTGCTGTTAGGTGCAGCAATATTCCAGCCTAGATAGTACAAGTACCTGGAAGAGTGTTATTATGGGCTTTTGGGCATCCCTATTTTTTTGAAGGTTCTCATTAACCATCTCTGTCATTTTCTAGCAGATGCGATTGATACAATGTTATGGTCCTTGAAGGTGAGATCCCTCCGACATGATCACGGTCTCCGCAGGTCTTTGACGTTTGTGTGTCGCGTCCTATTTGTGGCCAGAATTTGTTTTGTACTCTGATGAAGATGTAAATTTCCCTCGTGTTTACCAAATCTGAGTAATTGAAATTTCTCATTGTTGAACTTCATAATGTTTTCTGCAGCCCCACTGAAAGATTTAGTTGATGTTCCGCCGGAGCCTTTGCTAGTGTCTGCAATGGAAAGACACTGTCATGCAGATTCGGAGTGTCATCTGCAAAGTGAAGACACAGTGCTGTGGCTGAATACTTGTCTATGTCGGAATGAGGATGAGGAACAAGATGGGAGGCCATACTTGTGCCTTGTGGAACGAGCTTTTCACCGTAGCTCTGCCTCGAAATTACTCTGTGACATACTACTCTCTGTGTTCTGTTAGTGAGGAAATTATAGATCATCGACCGACTTTTCCTGTTATACTCCTTTAGCACCGCATTATGTTGTGCGGCTACTACCCATGGTCACACTTGTTCGAAGGCCTTTTGCCAAAGTCTGTATATATTACACTGCATTCTTTTGTCTCTAGTGCATCTAGGACCTTGCGTAGTGATACAATATTGAGACAGATAGGAGCGACCTGTTTCTAAACCCATGTTGCCGCTGGGCTGTGTAACTGATGGGTTTCTAGATGGGTGGTGATCTTGCTTCTTGAGGCCCTTTCACAGATTTTTTATGATATGGGATGTTAGAGCTAATCGGCCTGTAGATCTTGCTGTTGCTTTACAACACTGACTGCCCCCTTTGAGATTGGGGCTATGTCGTGTTGTTTTAGTAACTGTGGCGACCCCCGTGTCCATGCTCCCTCTCCATAGGATGGAAAAGGCCGTGATAGGGGCTTTCTTGCAGTTCTTGATGAACACGAGGTTCCACATCTGGCCCTGTGCAGAGTGCATGGTCATGTCCAATTATCGCCTTTTTCGAAGTCAATTGGGCGTCATGATAAACATCAGATAGGCTTGTGATTAACCAATAATTGCTGTGCTCTCGAAGAAAAAGAAAAAATGCATTTTGATCTTCGACTCTCAGTCTGGTTAAAGGTTTGCTAAAACTGAGACAAATTGGGACTTGAGTAGCTCACTCTTTTCCTTGGCTGTCATCTGTGTAGGACCCATCTTTGTTTAAGAGGGGCCCAATACTGGACGTTGTTCCCGACTTTGATTTGAGGTATAGGAGAAGAAATATTTTTTTGTTTTTCTTTTCGATTTTCAAATTATGGCTTTTAGTTCTTCCCCGCAATTCAGAATCCTGTAAGTTCCATTAGCTTAAGTTCGATGCTTGCTATTTCTCTTGACCATGTCTCCCTACCGCAATTCCAGATATATTGACCTCTTTAGCCGCTCTGTTATTCTTTTCCGTCGCCTGTAAAGGAGCGCCTGTCTCTTTCTATTTTACATCGACTTCCCCTTTTTCTTAGTGGAATAAGCCCTTTGTGCATACATCGAGTGCCACCAAGTTAATCCTGTTTCTAGGCATGAAGTTTGGGGTCAAGTGTAGCATATATATCATCCCAGTTATATCGGTTAGGACTTGGTTTACTTGGTCCACTTTATTTTTGGGTATTGGCAGTTGAATTGGTGATGCTCCCTCGTGACTAATGCTCTATATGTTGGACTGGGGATCCACGCATACATGTCTGAACCTCAATTATGTTGTATCTGATATATTGTTTTTGATATGGTGACATATTCTTATCAGATCATCATTGATAGTTAAGATGAGGTCTAGTGTATTCTCCAGTCTAGTCGCTCTAAATTATTTGCTGGTTTAAATTAAATTTTTGGCAGAGATTTAAAGCTCGTGGTGATTGTGAGTTTTCATCAGAGCTGCCTTCCGGTGTTATTATGCAACAAATATTAGTTGCTATATTCCTCCACTTTAGGTTCCTTAAGTGAAAGCCCCCATAGCAAGATGTTGGGTGCAGGACTGGAAGATTTTCCAGACAGTGGTCAATTTTTAACCAGCTGTCCTGGAATTGCTGGGGATGTTGCATCCGGAGGCTTGTAACTACCACAATGACTAGTTTTTGGTTTCTCGACCTTTACTCGAAAACTTCCCACTACATCATTTGAGGCATAAGCTGTGTCTGTGCAAACAAGTGACTCTGGCAATGTACAGGCCACCCACCCGCCCCCCCCCATTTTGCTGTTCACGTCTGTCACATCTGTATAGGTTGTAACCTGGGAATCCATATTTCGTTGTCCCCCAAGTGATCCTTTATGTGGGTCTCAGTGAAAGCCGCGACATTGCCTTTGCTCTGCATAGCAGTCCGACGGAAGAACGGTATTTTTGTTTGTTTGTTGCTGCTGTATTGGGTGCCTGTATATTTGCAAAGAAGATGTGTCATCGACTGGTGGTATGTTGGTACAGGGGGGGGGATTTTTTTTTTCCACATTAGTATCTGTATGCTGTTTGTTTGGACTGGAGCCATCGACTGTGGTTTCCACTCCAGGAATGACTGATTTGGTTTACGATTTCTTCTGGCCATTTACCTGCCAGTTTTTTTTTCTCCTGCCACGAAAAAAAAACTCTCCCTCTTGAGTGATTGTGAGCGACCCAGGTTTTCTCCCAGGGTCCTGATGTTTAGAATAAACACTGTGTACAACACAATAGTTGTTTTATTTCCGCAGAAATTTGGCAAAAAAACACGGTCGTAAGTCCGAGTGGGGTGGGGGTGGGTCGTAAACCCGAGCAGGTCGAAATCGGATGGTAGGCGTATTTTGGGCGTTAGGAACAGATTAATTGAATTTTGCTTATATCGTTTGGGAAATATTACTTCAGTTTTCGTACAAATCAGTGTTTTCCGGCCGACCTCTGCTGGAACGGATTAAAGGTGAAAACTGGGGTCCACTGTAGTTGAAACAAGATAAGTGTTGAATTAAAATGAGTTTTTTTTTGATGCTTTTATTTCTTCAGTAATCTGTGTTTTAAAGTACTATCTATGCATATCCTCCATTGGAGGCAGACTGTGGAATATTGGGAGTGTGAAAAACATTGGGATTAAACTTCCATTATGTAATTAAATGCAATTGAAACAATATGTAGTATGTCTCATGGGCCACTTGTATTTCCTGACTCTTCTATCTAATATTTCCATTTGCATGCACATTATATCCATAATGCAATATACAGTCCCTTTTAAACAAAAATTTTCTGGCAAAAAAACCATTAGGGGCCCCACTTACACAGCAGGTTAGGTTTCAGGCTACTGCCGAAAAGCAGACATTGCCAGAAAGCAGAACGCCATTTTTCCACTTATAAATGCCAGATAAGTTTACACTAACATATATTAAGTTAGCAATAGAACTAGGCATTAAAAACAATAAAAAGTAAAATACACACACAGTACACTCATTATTTACCTCAAAATATTCATAGTCCTAATGTAGGGCAAAAGGTGAGTAGTATTTAGCTGTAAGAAGTTAGGTGTGGTAGCCCTCCTGGCCACCCACACCCACACATAATATACTACGACGATGCTTAAAGCTTCATAGTGATAAAATGCATATACAGTAAACTCATTACTTACTTAGTCTTAATGTAGGGTGAAAGGTGAAAAGTATTTATTTGTAGAAAGTCGTGTGGTAGGTAGGAAAGCCTGCCTGTCCACCCCCCCCACTATGTAAACAAACAGACCGATGCATCTGGTTATGGTTCATAAACATTCATACAAACACCTTACATTGTGTACAAGTTGTCTCCACAGTGGTACAGCAGAATAAATTAAGGCCAACACTTCAATTCTCATGTAATTTTTAGAAGGAATGATCTGACAAATTATTATTATTATTACAAAATATTATTATTACAAATTATTATTACAAATTATTATTATAATCAGAATAAACAGCTAAACCCCAAGGTTGTGAATTACTATATATAAGTGAAGGCATATGAAAAGGAATATTTATCTACAGTTATCATCCCCCAGTGTTTTATAACTAGAGAGAACGCAATTCTTCCGACATCCTAACAAAACCGCTGTGGAAACAAATCGTATTACTATTTGGGTTAATTTTTTATTATGTGGGTGTATGTATACTGTTTAGTATGCTATGTAACATGTTTCTTCTATAATTGTTGAGAAAATATCATAGAATGAATTTAATGATACATGTTTATATTACTGTAAAATATACATTTAATGTGCCCAGAGAGATTAATACCTAGTACAGTGGACCCCCGCTTTACATCAGCTCCCAATGCGACTAATTATGTAAGTGTATTTATGTAAGTGCGATTGTACGTGTATTTGTTTGAGGGTCTGAAAATGGACTAATTCTAATTCACAGATATTCCTATGGGAACAAATTCGTTTAGTAATGGCACCTGAACTACTTCTGGAAAGAAATAAATCGTAAACCGGGGGTCCCACTGTACAGTGGACCCTCCCCCATAACAATCAACAACCTCCGAATGCGACCATTTGTAAGTGTATTTATGTAAGTGCGTTTGTAATGTGTATGTTTGGGGGTCTGAAATGGGACTAAACACTTCACAGATTACCATAATGAACAAATTCGGTCAATAGCTGCACCCGCTTGAGAACAAACTTCTGGAGTGAAAAAATATCGTTAACATCGTTAATAACCGGGGTCCATTGTATTACTATCCATCATGAGTAGAGAGACTTAGTGATTTTAATGTGTACCCTCACTCCAGACCAATGTGTAAGTTAATATTAGGTACAGGTACACATAAGCATACATTTTCAGAGTACATACACATAAAATACGACATAGATTTTAAACATTTGAAATTATGGACAGTTTCCAAACATACAGAATAGAAGTGTCCACAGGAGAATGTAAACAAAAAAACCGGTGGGCCGCGCCATATTTGAAACAAAACTACTTGCTGGTATAGCAAATTGTTGGTCATAATTTTGAAATCACACCGTATTAGTGGAACGCCGTAAGGCGAAAACCGCCATAAAGCGAGGCCCTACTGTAATATGAATTGCATTATCTGCAAATTAAGATTTCATTCATGTTGTAATGAGAGTATTGAAATAGAATTACAATTATAGATTGGAACTAAGATTAACTCACGACATCTCCTCTGAGGTAGAGTGACATAAAAAAAAAAAAGGAAACAATCACCATTACTCCATTCACTCTTGTCTTGGACAGTAGTGCACAGACAGCATTCAAATGACCCTCAGAATGCAATATCCCTCCCCCCCTCCTCCAGAGTGCATACACTTACTTCCAACTTCCAGACTCAAATCCAGCTGCTTTAACTGGTTTTCTGGTCATTAAACCCTTTGAGGGTCGAGAGGACCTCTCTCCCCAAACTCGTTCCTCACGGTCGCAAAATTTTTTGAAAAAAATAAAAACAAAAACAATGAAATGAAGAGAATCTTTTTTTTGCAATCATAATGACACCAAAAGTAAATGGAAATTTGATGGAAACTTACAGATTGTGCTCTTGCGAAGTGCGGGTCCTAATGATCTGTACGTATCAGCATTTTTGCTCACTTTGAGCCCGACCCCTATTCTCAGCAATTTCCAGTATTGCGTCGACTAAAAATCATAGCTATTTTTGCCAGAACTCCCTTTGTTTCTTCAATTGAGCACAAAGAACCACCCATATTACCAATTTCTACTACTCCCCAATAAGTTGTCAGAAATTCTGGCGAATTTGGGACGTTTCACACAAATTTCAAAGATGCCTATTCAATATAGGTCCAGATAAACAAGACACATTCATGGCACTAAAATAGCATATTTATCTCTTCATTATCAGTCTTTAGGCCCCTCTACATTAACTTGTTGCTTCCCATTTTGAATATTTATTCTACACAGAAAATAGAAGGTTTGTTCTATTAGTATACTACTCGCATCATTGCAAAAACAGTGGTAAGTGATTATCAGGCGAACTTTGTGAAGAGTTTAGACTCACTAAGTTGATGAGTATTGAATGCGTGGGCCGTGATATTTTTTACTCTTGAACAATGACAAGAATCACTATAAAAGATCTGTTAAAAAAAACCAAAAATACAGTTGATTTTTTTTTCTCATTATGCACTGTGTGCTTCATGAATTTATTTTTATACTGCACACTACTGACAATGCAGACCCCAATTCTTCATATGTCAGGCCTGCCAGCTTTCTTCCTCCAGATTTGATGGCACTAGAATTTAGGCTTACTAGTACTCTGACTGACCCTGGCTGCAGGTGACTCACTTGTATTGTGACCAACCCCCTCCAAGGGTTAACCCTTTCAGGGTTTCAGCCGTACTAGTACAGCTACGCAAAGCCAGGGTTTTTGACAGTACTAGTACGCCTAAATTCTAGCGCCCTCAAATCTAGTGAGAGAAAGCTGGTAGAAACCTTCACTATGAAAGAATGGGTCTATGTGGTCAGAGGTGCGTGGTAATAAAAAAAAATCCAGCAGCACACCGTGCGTAATGAGAAAAAAAAACTTTGACCGGTTTTATGGATTTTAAAACATCGACAATGCACTGTTTTTCCGTATGGTATTTATTATTGTATTTCCCCCCCTAGTATTCCTGGTCTCATTTTATAGAATGGAAGACATATTACCGAATTGAGATGATTTTTGACTGGTTTTTACAAGAAAACTACCCTTGAAATTGCAGCTCAAAGTAGAAAAAATGTTCGATTTTTTAACAAATTCAAAGTAAGCAAATCATGCTATGCATACACTACATGTCAACTGGTGAGTCTAAAATTTCTTGCACAAGTGCGCTGTATTAGAATATTTATACTACCATTTTCTACACCAATGCAGTAGTCAGCATACATAAATCTCTATTTTTTGGTGAGATAAAAATTCAAAGTGGAAAGCAAAGAAAACAAAAAAAAAAATGCAAGAGGCATGGGGAACGTGACTAATGAACAGAGGAAATGTTATTTAGTCCTAAGAATTTATTTCTTGTTTATTCTGGATCGCCTATTCAGAAATTGGCATCTTTGAAATTTGTGTGAAATAGATCAAATAATTGCTAAATTCCTGACCACTGTACTGTATTGGATAGTTGAAATTTGTAAATTGGTAGTTTCTTGTACTCATTCGATAAGCAAAAATGGATTTTCTAGCGAAATATTATGATTTTTGTCGACAAGTATAACCTGAATTGGCTGAAAAATAGGGCTCAAGTGGCAAAATCAACCAATGCATATACCTGTCGTGCAGATCGCTAACTTCGCAGAGCATAATCCTAAATTTTAAATCAAATATCATACTTTGGCTGTCATTATGATCGGGAAAAGATTCTCTAATCTTTTCATAAGAATTTTTTTTTTTAACCCTTTGACTGTTACGGCCGTATAAATACGTCTACGCGCCACTGTTTCTGACAATATATACCAATAAGTCTAGCGGCTTCAAATCAGAGCGGAGAAAGCTGGTAGGCCCCACGTGAGAGGAATGGGTCTGTGTGGTCAGTGGTGCACCACGAGAAAAAAAATCTGCAGCACACAGTGCGTAATGAGAAAAACAAAACTGATGCCGTTTTTTTGGATTAAAACCCGACTTATGAGGGTATTTTCCGTATAGTAATAATCATTGCATTCGCATTTTTCATTGTCTTAGGTGATAAACATGGAAAACATAATTACAGAAATAGAGATGATTTTCATTACTTTGACGATGAAAATCGACCTTGAAAAACTGAGCTCAAAGTAGTGGAAATGTTCAATTTATTACAATGTTTTCAGGAGTAAACAAATCATCACACACACGTCCACTACCGGGTCAACTGTGGCGTCTATATTCCTTTCCACATAGTGCACTGATATTATTTTATAACCATTTTTAATAACAATAATGGCAGTAGTCCTGCATAACAAGTAAATTTTGCATTTTTTTTGTAAGACTAAAAAATCAAAATAGAAAGCAATAATAAATAAGATGGCCTAGAGAGTGACTAATGAACATGGAATGTTATTTTAGTGCAAAGAATGTCTACCTGTTTATTCCTGACCCTATTTTGAATTGGGCATCTTTTTTACTTTGCGTGAAATTGGCCAAATTGGCCACTTTCTGACCACATTAATGGTAAGTTTCCAAATGGAAATGGGCAGTATTCTTGTGCTCAGCTGATGTAAAAAATGGAGTGCTACTAAAGGAAATACCTATGAGTTTTGGTCAACTGGAAAACAGAATAGGCTGAAAACAGGTTCAAAGCCGTGAAATCGCCGATACGCATATGTAACTCGAAACCGCTAAACGTTGCGGGAGCGTACTTCCATGATTTTCGACCAAATTTTCGAACTTTTGTGCATCACTCATCGGGAAAAGAATCTCTATTTTTTTTTTTTTTTTTTTTTTTTTTTTTCGTGGGGGGGGGGGGGGGGGGGGGGGGGGGGGGGGGGGGGGGGAATTTATCGACATAGAAGGACAGTTTCAGAAAGGTCCTGCGACAGGACCCAAAGGGTACAATTTGGCCGACCCTGGAAAACAATTCTCTGAAGGGGCCTGAGTCGACGCCGGAAAGGGTTAATACAGGTTACCTTGCTCGCACTTCAATAGCACATCAATCCATAAAAACCACTTGTGCTCCACTCAGACTGATCTTGCATGCTTCTACAGGTCTACAGGATGCTTTAAACCCCTAGCACTCCAATCTCTCTTTTAGTCCCCTCCATTTGACACTTCATAGAGATCTCCCTAACCCCTCTTTTAATTCCTTCCCAGTTTATACACCATCTTGGTCATTGCTATTCTGCTAAATGCCAAACTACCCTAGTAACCACTCCTAACTCTGAATTACCTTGTACGCTTCTGTAACCTCGTTAGGTCTTTTTTTTTCTTTTATCTAAGATGATTGTCATAATTTTTTTTTTTTTAAAATTGCTGGCCCTCTCCATAGAGTAGTGGTGACTCAAAAGAGGAAACACATTTGCCATTATTTTTTCAATCATTGATCATTTTCAGTATTGGGATTCTTTATTTTCTTTTATCTCTTTTTTCAAACCTTAACTGCATCCCTCAGTCCTACCCCCCCTGGTTTTCTGTCCACCCTGTTTGTTTTCGTATCTCATGTTTTATGCTATGGACATGTGTATCTTCTTCCTTAGAATTTTAATTTGCATTCATGATTCAGCATACTGTATACATTGATGGCTCTAAATCCTTTGACAGTGCTGGGTGGACCCTTGTGGTTTAGTACATTTTTTTGATTGTAATAATAATAGTAATAATACTAAATCCTTGATGGAGTAGGATAAGCAGAAGTTTTTTTTCTGGATAAAACATGATACGAGGATGTGTTACTGGATAAGGCTGTATTATAAAAGCAGTGTTTTTTTCATTAATTAGAACTATCGCCTGTATTACTGCTCTACCCCACATCTTCCTTTGTGTGTAATACACTGACTTTCAACATGCATTGGCTAGCTCTTCATCTTGGTTCGATTACAATCCTATTGGTTGTTTACATTCAATAGCTGGCTGTGTTGCCTCTGCTGCAGCAAGCACAATGACATTCGGCTGGATTCCGGCTTTTTCTGGTGTTCAGGAAAATTTATAAAGTGCATGCACCAAGGTTCAAGCCTTAGCACATCATCTTACAGGGATACGCCTTTTCAGACTAATTATTCAAGTATTTTGAAGCATTCCGATCATTGATAGCTGTACTGTCCAGATAGAGGACAACGTAGTGCAAGCCAGGGATTTTCGAGCTGGGGAGAGGGAGGTAGCTTAAATAAGAAAGATGCGAAAAATCAAAGAAATAATCTCTTTAAAAATTAATATGATTATCAGTATTTTATGTGAAATTTCTTTTAACTTTCATGCTGCTATCCTGTGGTCACGGTTGTCAGTATGAAGTGAAAATTAGCCATTAATGAAAAAAAGAGTATTTTGCTTTAGGCCCACCTATAGCTACACAACTGAGACAAGAAGCTGTCTATTGAATCAAGCCTAGCTGTTGAGTTCTTGTCCACTCACATCACTGACAATTTTAGAACAGTTCACACTAAAGAGAGGCCCTCCTCTGATATAAGCACCCCCCCCCCTCCCCCACCCCCCCACCCCCCCCCCCCCCCCCCCCCCCCCCCCCCCCCCCCCCCCCCCCCACCCCCCCACCCCCCCCCCCCCCCCCCCCCCCCACAATCTTCCTGCCTGTGATTCTGATTCTTCAAGAACAGTGTGCTCACCACTTGCCCATCTCCTGATATATATACTTCATATTATGGTTCTTGTATTCCTCTTTAATCCTTTGACTGTTTTTATTCGGCTCGTATATATACGTCGTACGAGCCAGTGGTTTCGGACCATATATAGACTCAAAAAAATACTAGCTGCTTCAAATCAAGCGGGAGAAAGCTTGTAGGCCTACTTGTGGAGAATGAGTCAGTGTGGTCAGTGTGCGCTGGTATAAAAAAATCCCGCAGCACGCAGTGCATAAAGAAAAAAAAAAAAAAGACGACAATTTTTGGATTCAAATGCCTAAACTGAGTGTATTTACGTATAGTAAATTTATGGATTTATTCTTATATTCACGATCTCATTGCTAGAATGGAAAAAACATATTACAGAAATTACAGTTGATTTTGATTAGTTTCATCACGTATGAAAGCGACCTTAAATTTAGCTCATAGTAACAGGAAAATTTTGTTCAATTTTTGCCAATGTTCAAGAGTAAACAAATCACACCACGCATTCCAATACACGTCAACTGGTGGGACTAATATTCTTTCACAAGTGCAATGATATTATTATATCGTATCATTCTTACAATAATAAGTAGTCTGCATAAAGGAAATCTATTTTTTGTGTGAAATAAAAAACTCAATATAAAAGCAAGAGTAATTATAAGATGGGCCTGGAGACTGACAAATGAACAAAGAAAATATTATTATAGAGCGCCGGAATGTCTGCATTGTTTATCGTGTACCCCCCATTTTTAAATGGGCAATCTTTTATTAAATACTTGGCGTGAAATTGGCCAAATTGCCCATTTTCAAACCACTTTATTGTAGTTGAAAAATCGTAAATGGGCGGTTTCTTGTACTCAATCCATAGAACAAATGGAGTTTCTAAAGAAATGGAAACAGTGGAATTGGCTGAAAAAAGGGGCTCAAAAGTCCCACAAATCGCCGATGTTAACTATTGTCGAGATCGCTATCTTCGTGAGAGCGTATTCCGTAAAGTTTCCATCAAATTTCATACTTTTTCTGGTGTCGATAGCATCGGGAAAAGAATTCTCTAATCTTTCATAAGAAAATTTTTTTTTTTTTTTTTTTCTAAAATTTTGCAACAGGACAGTATTAGAAATGGGCCTTCAATATAAGTGGGGCCCTACTGTAGCAGTAGTGCCCTCTTTTAGGGCACGTTAGTCCAGGCTATATCCAGAAATATGGAGTTATAAATGCATATAAATAACAGACAACAAGTTTACACTAAACTTATATTACAGTTTAGTAACAATAGAACGTAGGCGATGTAATAACAATAAAAAGTATAATACACACACAGTGCACCCATTACTTACCTTAAAATAATTGAGTATCTTAATGTCAGGGAAAGGAGAGTTCTTTATTTGTAGAAGTCAGGTATGGGAGTATGGCAGCCAGCCAAGACAACCCTCCCTGCCCCACCAAAACCCACATGTAATTTAAACAAAACCAGCGAAAATGTCTGGTGTTCGTTCATACATGTTTGTTATTATACAAATTATGAACACTTTACAATTGTGTACAAGTTTGTCTCCACGTTGATAAATTAAAAAATAAAAGACAACGCTTCCATTCTCATGTAATTTTTAGAAGAAATGATGCTCTGACAAATTATTATTAGAATTATTATTATTATACAAACATAAAAAGAAGTGCTAAACAACCAGAAAGGGTCTGAAAGCTATAGTATGAGTGAAGGGCATACGAAAGGACTAAAATTTCTAGTTACTGGTGTTTGACTAGATAAACGTAATTCTTTGACTCTCCAACCCAAATATTTTGTTTATTTTGGTATTTCATGTTTTCTTTACTTTTTATGCTGTTAGTACTGTACTTTATACTGTAAGGTTTACCTGGAGAGAGTTCCGGGGGTCAACGCCCCCGCGGCCTGGTCTGTGACCAGGCCTCCTGGTGGATCAGAGCTGATCAACCAGGCTGTTACTGTGGCTGCACGCAAACCAACGTACGAGCCACAGCCCAGCTGGTCAGGAACCGATTTTAGGTGCTTGTCCAGTGCCAGCTTGAAGACTGCCAGGGGTCTGTTGGTAATTCCCCTTATGTATGCTGGGAGGCAGTTGAACAGTCTCGGGCCCCTGACACTTATTGTATGGTCTCTTAACGTGCTAGTGACACCCCTGCTTTTCATTGGGGGGATGTTGCATCGTCTGCCAAGTCTTTTGCTTTCGTAGTGAGTGATTTTCATGTGCAAGTTCGGTACTAGTCCCTCCAGGATTTTCTAGGTGTATATAATCATGTATCTCTCCCGCCTGCGTTCCAGGGAATACAGGTTTAGGAACCTCAAGCGCTCCCAGTAATTGAGGTGTTTTATTCTCCGTTATGCGCGCCGTGAAAGTTCTCTGTACATTTTCTAGGTCAGCAATTTCACCTGCCTTGAAAGGTGCTGTTAGTGTGCAGCAATATTCCAGCCTAGATAGAACAAGTGACCTGAAGAGTGTTATCATGGGCTTGGCATCCCTAGTTTTGAAGGTTCTCATTAACCATCCTGTCATTTTTCTAGCAGATGCGATTGATTACAATGTTATGGTCCTTGAAGGTGAGATCCTCCGACATGATCATCCCAGTCTTTGACGTTGGTTGTTTCGCTCTATTTTGTGGCCAGAATTTGTTTTTGTACTCTGATGAAGATTTAATTTCCTCGTGTTTACCATATCTGAGTAATTGAAATTTCTCATTGTTGAACTTCATATTGTTTTCTGCAGCCCACTGAAAGATTTAGTTGATGTCCGCCTGGAGCCTTGCAGTGTCTGCAATGGAAGACACTGTCTGCAGATTCGGGTGTCATCTGCAAAGGAGACACAGTGCTGTGGCTGACATACTTGTCTATGTCGGATATGAGGATGAGGAACAAGATGGGAGCCAGTACTGTGCCTTGTGGAACAGAGCTTTTCACCGTAGCTGCCTCAAACTTTACTCTGTTGACGACTACTCTCTGTGTTCTGTTAGTGAGGAAATTATAGATCCATCGACCGACTTTTCCTGTTATTCCTTTAGCCGCATTTTTGTGCGCTATTACGCCATGGTCCCCTTGTCGAAGGCTTTTGCAAAGTCTGATATATTACATCTGCATTCTTTTTGTCTTCTAGTGCATCTAGGACCTTGTCGTAGTGATACAATAGTTGAGACAGATAGGAGCGACCTGTTCTAAACCATGTTGCCCTGGGCTGTGTAACTGATGGGTTTCTAGATGGGTGGTGATCTTGCTTCTTAGGACCCTTTCAAAGATTTTTATGATATGGGATGTTAGTGCTATCGGCTGTAGTTCTTTGCTGTTGCTTTACTGCCCCCTTTGTGGGTGGGGCTATGTCTGTTGTTTTTAGTAACTGTGGGAGACCCCGTGTCCATGCTCCCTCTCCATAGGATGGAAAAGGCTCGTGATAGGGGCTTCTTGCAGTTTTTGATGAACACGGAGTTCCATGAGTCTGGCCTGGGGCAGAGTGGCATGGGCATGTCATTATCACCTGTTCGAAAGTCATTTGGCGTCAGGAAAACATCAGATAGGCTTGTGTTTAACCAAATTCTGTGGCTCTCTCATAAAAAAATTCATTTTGATCTTCGACTCTCAGTCTGGTTAGCGGTTTGCAAAAAAACTGAGTCATATTGGGACTTGAGTAGCTCACTCATTTCCTTGCTGTCATCTGTGTGGGACCCATCTTGTTTAAGTAGGGGCCCAATACTGGACGTTGTTCCGACTTTGATTTGGTATAGGAGAAAATATTTTTTTTGTGTTTCTTTCGTTTCATTTATGGCTTTTAGTTCTTTCCCGCAATTCCTGACTCCTGTAAGATTCCATTAGCTTAATTTCGATGCTTGCTATTTCTCTTGACCGTGTCTCCCTACGCTTTTTCAGATATTTTGACCTCTTTTAGCCGCTCTGTTATTCTTTTCCGTCGCCTGTAAAGGAGCGCCTGTCTCTTTCTATTTTACATCTACTCCTCCTTTTTTTTAGAGGAATAAGCCTTTTGCATTACATCGAGTGCCACCAAGTTAATCTGTTCTAGGCATAAGTTGGGGTCTGTGTTGTTATATATCTTCCCAGCTTATATCGGTTAGGGGCTTGGTTTACTTGGTCCCACTTTATGTTTTTGTTATTGAAATTGAAATTTGGTGAATGCTCCCTCGTGACTAATCTCATTTGTTGGTCTGGGGCTCACGCATACATGTCTGAACTCAATTATGTTGTGATCTGAGTATATTTTTTTGATATGGGTGACATTTCTTATCAGATCATCATTGTTAGTGAAGATGAGGGCTAGTGTATTCTCCAGTCAGTAGGCTCTATTATTTGCTGGTTTAAATTGAATTTTGTGCAGAGATTTAAAAGCTCGTGTGAGTGGTGAGTTTTCATCAGAGCTGCCTCCCGGGGTTATTACTGCAACAATATATTTGCTATATTCCTCCACTTTAGTTTCCTTAAGTTGAAATCCCCAGGAGCAAGATGTTGGGGTGCAGGAGCTGGAAGATTTTCCGACAGTGGTCAATTTTTAACAGCTGTTCCTGGAATTGCTGGGATGTTGCATCCGGAGGCTTGTTTGATACCACAATGACTAGGTTTTGGTTCTCGCCTTTACTGCTAAAAAATTCCCCTCCCTCATTTGAGGGGATTAAGCTGTTCTGTGCAAACAAGTGACTCTGCAATGTACAGGCCACCCCCCCCCCCTTTTGCCTGTTCACTCTGTCACATCTGTATAGGTTGTAACCTGGGATCCATATTTCGTTGTCCAAGTGATCCTTTATGTGGGTCTCAGTGAAAGCCGCGAACATTGCCTTTGCCTCTGCAAGCAGTCCACGGATGAAAGGTATTTTGTTGTTTGTTGCTGGCTGTTTGTTGCCTGTATATTTGCAAAGAAGAATGTCATCGGACTGGTGGTATTGTTGGTACTGGGGGGGGGGATTTTTTTTCCAGCATTAGTATCTGTATCTGTTGGTTTGGACTGGAGGCCATCGACTGTGGTTCCACTCCAGGAATGACTGGATTTGGTGTACGATTTCTGCCATTTCCTGCCAGTTTTTTTTCCTTCCTGGCACTAAAAAACCTCTCCCTCTTGAGTGGTTGTGGCTACCCAGGTTTTCCCATGGCCTGGATGTTTAGAATAAACACTGTGTACAACACAAATAGTTGTTTATTTCCCAGAAATTTGGCATAAAAAACACGGTCGTAAGTCGAGTGGTCGTAAACCGAGCAGGTCGTAAGTCGGATGGTAGGTGTATTTTTGGGCGTTTGGAACAGATTAATTGAATTTGCGTTATATCTTGTGGGAAATATTACTTCAGTTTTCGTACAAATCAGTTTTCGGCCGACCTCCTGGAACGGATTAAAGGTGAAAACTGGGGTTCCACTGTAGTTGAACAAGATAAGTGTTGAATTAAAATGAGTTTTTTGTTGATGCTTTTATTTCTTCAGTTATCTGTGTATTAATAGTACTATCTATGCATATTCTCATTGAGAGGGCAGGTACTGTGGATATTGTGAGTGTAAAACATTGGGATAAACTTCCATTATTAATTATATGCATTGAAACAATATGTAGTATGTCTCATTGGGCCACTTGTATTTCCTGACTCCTCTATCTAATATTTCATTTGCATGCACATTAAATCCATAATGCATATACAGTCTTTAAAAAATTTTCTGGCATACAGTAGGGCCCCACTTACACAGCAGGTTAGGTTTCAGGCTACTGCCGAAAAGCAGACATTGCCAGAAAGCAGAACGCCATTTTTCCACTTATAAATGCCAGATAAGTTTACACTAACATATATTAAGTTAGCAATAGAACTAGGCATTAAAAACAATAAAAAGTAAAATACACACACAGTACACTCATTATTTACCTCAAAATATTCATAGTCCTAATGTAGGGCAAAAGGTGAGTAGTATTTACTGTAAGAAGTTAGGTGTGGTAGCCCTCCTGGCCACCCACACCCACACATAATATACTACGACGATGCTTAAAGCTTCATAGTGATAAAAAGGGCATATACATTTAAACTCATTACTTACTTAGTCTTAATGTAGGGTGAAAGGTGAAAAGTATTTATTTGTAGAAAGTCGTGTGGTAGGTAGGGAAGCCTGCCTGGCCACCCCACCCACTATGTAAACAAACAGACGATGCATCTGGTTATGGTTCATAAACATTCATACAAACACCTTACATTGTGTACAAGTTGTCTCCACAGTGGTACAGCAGAATAAATTAAGGCCAACACTTCAATTCTCATGTAATTTTTAGAAGGAATGATCTGACAAATTATTATTATTATTACAAATTATTATTATTACAAATTATTATTACAAATTATTATTATAATCATAATAATCACTAAACCCACAAGGATTGTGAATTACTATATATAGAGTGAAGGCATATGAAAGGAATATTTATCTACAGTTATCCCCCAGTGTTTGACTAGAGAGAACGCAATTCTTCCGACACTCCTACAAAACCGCTTTGTAAACAAATCGTATACTATTTGTTAATTTTTATTTTGTGGGTGTATGTATAATGTTTATATGCTATGTAACATGTTTCTTATATAATTTTGAAGAAAATATCATAGAAGGATTAATGAAAATGTTTATATTACTGTAAAATAAGACATTTAATGTGCCCAAGAGAGATTATTACCTAGTACAGTGGACCCCCGCTTTACGATCAGCTCCCAATGCGACTAATTATGTAAGTGTATTTATGTAAGTGCGTTTGTACGTGTATGTTTGAGGGTCTGAAATGGACTAATCTAATTCACAATATTCCTTATGGGAACAAATTCGTTTAGTAATGGCACCTGAACATACTTCTGGAATGAAATAATATCGTAAACGGGGGGTCCACTGTACAGTGGACCCCCGCATAACAATCACCTCCGAATGCGACCAATTATGTAAGTGTATTTATGTAAGTGCGTTTGTATGTGTATGTTTGGGGGTCTGAAATGGACTAATCTACTTCACAATATTCCTTATGGGAACAAATTCGGTCAGTACTGGCACCTGAACATACTTCTGGAGTGAAAAAATATCGTTAACCGGGGGTCCACTGTATTACTATACCATCATGAGTAGAGAGACTTAGTGATTTTAATGTGTACCCTCACTCCAGCACAATGTGTAAGTATTTTTAGGTACAGGTACACATAAGCATAATTATCAGAGTACATACACATAAAATACGAAATAACTTTTAAACATTTGAAATTATGGACAGTTTCCAAACATACAGTAATAGATGTGTTCACGGAGAATGTAAACAAACCGGGTGGGCCGCGCCATATTTGAAAAACTACTTGCTGTATAGCAAATTTTGGTCATAATTTGAAATCACCGTATTAGTGGAACGCCGTAAGGCGAAACGCCATAAAGCGAGGCCCTACTGTAATTGATTTGCATTATGCAAATAAGATTTCATTCATGTGTATGAGAGATTGAAATAGAATTTAAAATTATAGATAGGAACTAAGATTAACTCACGACAGTCTCCTGCTGAGGTAGGGTGACATAAAAAAAAAAAAGGAAACAAATCACCATTACTCATTCACTCTGTCTTGACAGTAGTGCACAGACAGCATTCAAATGACCCTCTGAATGCAATATCCCTCCCCCCTCCTCCAGAGTGCATACACTTACTTCCAACTTCCAGGACTCAAATCCAGCTGCTGTAACTGGTTTTCCTGGGTCCATTAACCCTTTGAGGGTCGAGAGGTCCTCTCCCAAACTCGTTCTCAGGGTCGAAAATTTTTTGAAAAAATAAAAAAAAAACAATGAAATGAAAGAGAATCTTTTTGCAATCATAATGACACCAAAAGTATGAAATTTGATGGAAAACTTACAGAATTGTGCTCTTGCGAAGTTAGCGGTCTCAATGATCTGTACGTATCAGCGATTTTGCTCACTTTGAGCCCTATTTTCAGCCAATTCCAGTATTGCAGTCGACTAAAATCATAGCTATTTTGCCAGAACTCCCTTTGTTCTATCAATTGAGCACAAGAAACCACCCATTTACCAATTTCAACTACCCAATACAGTTGTCAGAAATTGGCAATTTGGGCAGTTTCACACAAATTTCAAAAGATGCCAATTTCAAAATAGGGTCCAGAATAAACAAGACAGACATTCATGGCACTAAAATAGCATTTTATCTCTTCATTAGTCACGTCTTTAGGCCCCTCTTACATTACTTTTGCTTCCCATTTTGAATTTTTATTCTCACAGAAAATAGAAGGTTTTCTATTATGTATACTACTGCATCATTGTAAAAACAGTGTAAGTGATATCAGCGAACTTGTGAAAGAGTATTAGACTCACTAGTTGATGTGTATTGAATGCGTGGCGTGATATGTTTACTCTTGAACATTGACAAAAATCACTAGAAAGTTGCTGTTTTAAACCAAAAATACAGTTGGAGTTTTTTTTTCTCATTATGCACTGTGTGCTTCAGGATTTTTTTTTATACTGCACACACTGACAATGCAGACCCATTCTTTCATATGTAAGCCTGCCAGCTTTCTTCCACCAGATTTGATGGCACTAGAATTTAGGCTTACAAGTACTTGACTGACCCTGGCTGCAGTGACTCACTTGTATGTGACCAACCCTCAAAGGGTTAACCCTTTCAGGGTTTCAGCCGTACTAGTACAGCTTACGCACCAGGGTTTTTGACGTACTAGTACGCCTAAATTCTAGCGCCCTCAAATCTAGTGAGAGAAAGCTGGTAGACCTTCATATGAAAGAATGGGTCTATGTGGTCAGTGTGCGTGGTATAAAAAAAATCCTGCAGCACACAGTGCGTAATGAGAAAAAAAAACTTTGACCGTGTTTTTGGATTAAAACAGCGACTTTGCACTGTATTTTCGTATGGTATTTATTATTGTATTCTAGTTTTCCTGGTCTCATTTTATAGAATGGAAGACATATTACAGAAATTGAGATGATTTTGACTGGTTTTACAAAGAAAACTACCTTGAAATTGCACTCAAAGTAGAAAAAATGTTCGATTTTTACCAAAGTTCAAAAGTAAGCAAATCATGCTATGCATCCAATACATGTCAACTGGTGAGTCTAATATTCTTTCACAAGTGCGCTGATAATATTTATACCATTTCTACACCAATGCAGTAGTCTGCATAACAGTAAATCTTCTATTTTTTGTGAGAATAAAAATTCAAAGTGGAAAGCAAAAGAATGCAAGAGGGGCATGGGGACGTGACTAATGAACAGAGGAAATGTTATTTTAGTCCTAAGAATTTCTTTCTTGTTTATTCTGGACCCTATTCAGAAATTGGCATCTTTTGAAATTTGTGTGAAATTGACAAAATTGCTAAATTCTGACCACTGTACTGTATTGGATAGTTGAAATTTGTAAATTGGTAGTTTCTTGTACTCATTCGATAGAAAAAATGGATTTCTAGCGAAATAGTTATGATTTTTGTCGACAAGTATACTGGAATTGGCTGAAAATAGGGCTCAAAGTGGGCAAAATCACCAATGCATAAACATCGTCGAGATCGCTAACTTCGCGAGAGCATAATTCCGTAAATTTTAAATCAAATTTCATACTTTTGGTGTCATTATGATCGGGAAAAGATTCTCTATCTTTTCATAAGAATTTTTTTTTTTTAACCCTTTGACTGTTTACGCCGTATAAATACGTCTTACGCGCCACTGTTTCTGACATATATACTCAATAATTCTAGCGGCTTCAAATCAAGCGGGAGAAAGCTGGTAGGCCCACACGTGAGAGAATGGGTCTGTGTGGTCAGTGTGCACCACATAAAAAAAATCCTGCAGCACACAGTGCGTAATGAGAAAAAAAAAACTGATCGTTTTTTTGGATTAAAACGCCGACTTTGAGGTGTATTTCCGTATAGTATTTATCATTGTATTCGCATTTTCATGGTCTTAGGTGATAAAATGGAAAACATATTACAGAAATAGAGATGATTTTCATTACTTTGACGATGAAAACGACCTTGAAACTGAGCTCAAAGTAGTGGAAATGTTCAATTTTTACCAATGTTCAGGAGTAAACAAATCACACCACACGTCCAATACGCGTCAACTGGGGCGTCTAATATTCTTTCACTAGTGCACTGATATTATTTATACCATTTTTACAATAATGCAGTAGTCTGCATAACAGTAAATTTTGTATTTTTTTTGTATGAATAAAAAATCAAAATAGAAAGCAATAATAATATAAGAGGGGCCTAGAGATGTGACTAATGAACAGAGGATATGTTATTTTAGTGCCAAGAATGTCTACCTTGTTTATTCTGGACCCTATTTTGAAATTGGCATCTTTTTTAATTTGCGTGAAATTGGCCAAATTGCCAATTTCTGACCACAATATTGGGTAGTTCAAATTGGTAAATGGGCAGTTTCTTGTGCTCAGCTGATGTATAAAATGGAGTTCTAAAGAAATACCTATGAGTTTGGTCAACTGGAACAACAGAATTGGCTGAAAACAGGGTTCAAAGCCGGTGAAATCGCCGATACGCATATGTCACCGAAACCGCTAACTTTGCGGGAGCGTAATTCCATGAGTTTTCGACCAAATTTCGAACTTTTGGTGTCATCACCATCGGGAAAAGATTCTCTATTTTTTTTTTTTTTTTTTTTTTTTTTTTTCAAAAATTTATCGACATAGAAGGACAGTTTCAGAAAGGGGCCTGCGACAGTCAAAGGGTTAAATTTGGCCGACCCTGAGAACAAGTCTCTGAGAGGGCCTGTCGACCCGGAAAGGGTTAATAAAGGTTACCTTGCTCGCACTTCAATAGCACATCAATCCATAAAAACCACTTGTCTCCACTCAGACTGATCTTGCATGCTTCTACAGGTCTACAGGATGCTTTAAACCCCTAGCACTCAATCTCTCTTTTAGTCCCTCCATTTGACACTTCATAGGAAGATCTCCTAACCCTCTTTTATTCCTTCCCAGATTTATACACCATCTTGGTCATTCTATTCTGCTAAATGCTCAAACTACCTCAGTAACCACTCCTAAGCTCTGAATTACCTTGTACCTCTGGTAACCTCTTAGTGTCTTTTTTTTCTTTTATCTAAATGATTGTCATAATTTTTTTTTTTTAATTGCTGGCCCTCTTCCATAGAGTAGGGTGACTCAAAAGAGGAAACACATTTGCCATTATTTATTCAATCATTGACATTTTCAGTCATTGGGATTCTTTATTTTCTTTTAATCTCTTTTTCAAACTTAAACTGCTTCCCTCAGTCTACCCCTTTTTCTGTCCACCCTGTTTGTTTTCGTATCTCATGTTTATGCTATGGACATGTGTATCTTCTTCCTTAAGAATTTTAATTTGCATTCATATTCAGCTACTGTATACATTGATGGCTCTAAATCCTTTGACAGTGCTGTGTGACCCTTGTGGGTTTAGTACTTTTTTTGATTGTAATAATAATAGTAATAATACTAAATCCTTTGATGGTGTAGGATAAGCAGAAGTTTTTTCTGGATAACATGATACGTGGATGTGTACTGGATAAGGCTAGTATTTTAAAAGCAGTGTTTTTTCATTAATTAGAACTATCGCCTGTATTACTGCTCTACCCACATCTTCCTTTGTGGTAATCTCTGACTTTCAACATGCATTGCAAGCTCTTCAGTTCTTTGGTTCATTACAATCTATTGTTGTTTACATTCAAAGCTGGCTGTGTTGCCTCTGCAGCAAGCACAATGACATCTGCTGGATTCCTGGCTTTTCTGGTGTTCAAGGGAATGAATTTATAAAGTGCATGCACCAAGGTTCAAGCCTTAGCAATCTCTTACAGGGATTAGCCCTTTTCAGACTATTTTTCAAGTTTATTTTGAAGCATTCAGGATCATTGATAGCTGTACTGGTCCAGATTAGAGGACAACGGTAGTGCAGCCAGGATTTCGATCTGGGGAGAGGAGGTAGCTTAAAAATGATAAGATGCTGAAAAATCAAAGAAATAATCTCTTTAAAAATATATGATTATCAGTATTTATGTGAAATTTCTTTAACTTTCATGCTTCTGTGGTCACTTGTCAGTATGATAGTGAAAATTAGCCATTAATTGAAAAAAAGAGTATTTGCTTTAGCCCACCTATAGCTACACCACTGGAGGACAAGAATCTGTTATTGATCAAGCCACTGTTGAGTTCTTGGTCCACTTCTCATCACTGACAGATTTTAGAAACAGTTCTCACTAAAGAGAGGCCCTCCTCTATATAAGCACCAATCTTCCTGCCTGTGATTCTGATTCTTCAAGACAGTGGTGCTCATCACTTGCCCATCTCCTGTATATATATACTTCATATTATGTTCTTGTATTCCTCTTTAATCCTTTGACTGTTTCGGCCGTATATATACGTCTTACGAGCCAGTGTTTCGGACATATATATACTCAAAAATTCTAGCAGCTTCAAATCAAGCGGGAGAAAGCTTGTAGGCCTACTTGTGAGAGAATGAGTCAGTGTGGTCAGTGTGCGCTGTATAAAAAAATCCCGCAGCACGCAGTGCATAATGAAAAAAAAAAGACGACTATTTTTGGATTCAAATGCCAACTTTGAGGTGTATTTACGTATAGTATTTATGGATTTATTCTTATTTTCTCGATCTCAATTGATAGAATGGAAAACATATTACAGAAATAGAGTTGATTTTGATTAGTTTCACGATGAAAACGACCTTGAAATTTAGCTCAAAGTAACAGAAATGTTCAATTTTTGCCAATGTTCAAGAGTAAACAAATCACACCACGCATCCAATACACGTCAACTGGTGGGTCTAATATTCTTTCACAAGTGCACTGATATTATTTATATCATTCTTACAATAATGAAGTAGTCTGCATAACAGGAAATCTATTTTTTGTGTGAATAAAAAAATCAAAATAAAAAGCAAGAGTAATATAAGAGGGGCCTGGAGACGTGACTAATGAACAAAGAAAATTTTATTTTAGCGCCAGGAATGTCTGCATTGTTTATTCTGGACCCCATTTTTAAATTGGCATCTTTTATAACTTGCGTGAAATTGGCCAAATTGCCAATTTCTAACCACTTTATTGGGTAGTTGAAATCGGTAAATGGGCGGTTTCTTGTACTCAATCAATAGAACAAATGGAGTTCTAAAGAAATGGAACAGTGGAATTGGCTGAAAATAGGGCTCAAAGTCCACGAAATCGCCGATGCGTAACTATTGTCGAGATCGCTAACTTCGTGAGAGCGTAATTCCGTAAGTTTCCATCAAATTTCATACTTCTGGTGTCGATAGCATCGGGAAAAGATTCTCTATCATTTCATAAGATAAAATTTTTTTTTTTTTTTTTTTTTCTAAAATTTTGCAACAGTGACAGTTATAGAAATGGGCCTGCCATATAAGTGGGGCCCTACTGTACAGTAGTGCCCTACTTTTAGGGCAAGTTAGGTTCCAGGCTATTGCCAGAAATATGCTTATAAATGCATATAAATAACAGACAACAAGTTTACACTAACTTATATTAAGTTAGCAATAGAACTAGGCATTAATAACAATAAAAAGTATAATACACACACAGTACACCCATTACTTACCTTAAAATATTTGTAGTCTTAATGTAAGGTGAAAGGCGAGTTTTATTTGTAGAAGTCAGGTATGGGAGGTATGGCAGCCAGCCAAGACAACCCTCCCTGCCCCACCAAACCCACATGTAATGTAAACAAACCAGGCGAAAATGTCTGGTGTTCGTTCATACATGTTTGTATTATACCATAATATGAACACTTTACATTGTGTACAAGTTGTCTCCACGTTGATAAAGTAGAATAAATAAAGACAAACACTTCCATTCTCATGTAATTTTTAGAAGAAATGATGCTCTGACAAATTATTATTAGAAGTTATTATTATTATAATCATAAAAAAGAAGTGCTACACCCAGAAGGGTCGTGAATAGCTATAGATAGAGTGAAGGCATACGAAAGGAATAAATTTCTAGTTACTGGTGTTTGACTAGAGTAAACGTAATTCTTTGACTCTCCAACCAAACGCTTGGTAAACAAATCTCATATTTGTCAGTTTTTATACTGTGAGTGTATGTATCATGTTTGTATGTTACGTAGCGTGTTTTTATATAATTATGAAAAATATGGATGGATGGATTAATGGAAATGTCTATATTAACGTAATATACAACATTTAATGTGCCCAAGAGATTATATGGCACCGAGTAGAGAGACTTATTGATTTTAATGTGTACCTGCATGCCAGCACAGTGTGTAAGTATATTTAAGTTCAGGTACACATAAGTATCATTATCAGAGTACAATAGGGCCCCACTTATACTGCAGGTTAGGTTTCAGGCTACTGCCGGAAAGCAGACATCACCGGAAAGCAGAATGCCATTTTTTCGGCTTATAAATGCCAGGTAACAAGTTTACATTAATATATATTACTTTAGCAATAGAACTAGGCATTAAAAACAATAAAAAGTAAAATACACAAACAGTACACCCATTACTTACCTTAAAATATTTGTAGTCTTAATGTAGATTGAGAGGTGAGTTTAATTTGTAGGAAGTCAGGTTTGGGAAGTATGGAATCCAGCCAGGGAAGCCCTCCCCACCCCACCCACACAACGTAAACAAACCAGACAAACGCGTCAGGTTTTCGTCACTTTATATTGTGTACAAGTTGTCGCCATGTTGATACAGTAGAATAAATAAAAAGAAACACTCCCATTCTCATGTAACACCATTTTTAGAAGAAATGACGTCCTGAGTGAAAGCATACTTAGGTACAGGTACACATACGTATAAGTATCAGTTATAATAATAATGTAAGTATGTAGTCTGCCTGGGCTACATACCTGTACCTACCTACATAGCTACACGATATTTAATGTGGCCCAGAGCCATATTATTACCATCGACACCTCTTCAAGGGGGGCTCCTTGGCGTGGTGAAGAGGCTCTTGGTCTGAGGAATTAGACCTGTCGGTCTCCTTCCTCAGACCAAACCTAATTACCCCCCAATCCCCCGTTCCCTATCCCATCCTCCCCTTTTTCCTTTCCTCCTCCTCCTCCCCACCCCTCCCTTTTGCCCTTCCTTTTTGGCCTTTGGGATTTTTTTTTTTTTTTCCACAGGCACGCTAGTTCCTAGGTGGGGGAAAGGGTACCAGGGTCCATCCCATTCCGTTGAGGTTCTTGGGGGTGGTGTAGTTTGCCGTGGAATCTGGATTGCCTGGGGATGTCCCGATCCCTCTCCGGTATCCCGGAGGGTGGCTTTGGGTGTCTCTCGGGCGACGGGTGTATCTCTGGAAGCCACCTTTCGGATTCCGGGGGTGGTGGCCGAAGGAGGTATGCTTTGTGGCGGATTTCCGGCCGCCCTCTCTTTTGTCCACCGAGGTAGCTTGGCATATGTGAGGTTGCTATCCCGGATTGCCGGTTTACTAGCATGATGGGGAGGGTATGGCACGGGTTCCATGCTGCATCTGCGCTACTTGCGGTGCTGAGGTCCTCTTGGGCGCGGAGGGAGATTTCTGGCCCTTTCATTCCTCCTAGGAACTATCCCTCCCCGGTCCCCCCTTTTTTTATTCTTTTTTTTATTTTTATTTTATTTTCTTCTTTTTTTTTTCTTAAAAACAAAAAGAAAGAAGTAACCTAACCATGGCAGCCCTAGTCCATGAACCTGCTACCCCTGGGCCCCTTCTTGATACCGCACCCCGTTCTGACCCCGCCTCGTCTTTGGACCACTCTTCGGACACTCCTCATGCCTCTGTACCTCTTGCCAGTGCTGTTTCCTCACCCGCTTCAGGTACTGAGGCCTCGACTGACTCCTTCGATTTATCTGACCTTCGCTCTCCTCTGACTATGCTTCCGGCCTCTCCCTCTACGGTGCGGCAATTTTCAAATCGCCGGCCCGTTCCACGTCGGACCAACTCTGGTCCCACGCCTAAATGCCAACGACAATTACCTGCTGATGATACTTCTCCACCTTCTCGTTCTTCTCAGAAAAGATCGACACATCCTTCACTACTTTTCCACGCTTAGTTTCAGACTGCACAATGGACTAAATTCTTCACTTTACAACCGACTTCCTCTACTGCCTATCTTTCTGACCACAGTATTGGCAAGGCACTCCTACTCCATGTTGGTAAAGATATTTCTTTTCATGCTCTTAAGAGCGGTATGCGCATCATCACCGTACAGAATGCTACCCAGGCTCATGAGCTTTCACGTCTTTCCCATATCGATACTGTTCCTGTCACTATTGAAAAACATCATTCCCTCAATTCTTGTAGTGGTACCGTCATTCTGCCCCATACCATAGTTCAACAAAATTTCCAGACATGTGGCACTGACATTCTTGAACAGCTGGAACTCCAAGATCTCCCAATCCTCAAGGTAGACACTTCTGTTCTTCCTGCCCGCGGACGGAGACGATACCCTAGTAATGTGGCTCGTTTAACTTTTGACAGCCGTGAACTCCCATCTTCAGTTTATGTAGCAGGACATCGGTTACAAGTTCGAAAGGTGATCCCTACACCGCAACAGTGTAGAAATTGCTGGCGATTTGGCCATCCAGCGAAATATTGCAGATCTATCGACGAATGCCCGGTCTGTGGTGCCGATGACCATTCTAATACGTCTTGCAATCGACCTCCCTCTTGCCTTAATTGTCATGAGGCTCACCCTTCGTACTCTTGCCGTTGTCAAGTCTACTTAAACGAGCAGGAAATCCGTTACCTCAAAGAGGCAGAAGGTCTCCCTTATGCCATGGCAGTTTCTTTTTCATCTCCGCCTCCAAGGGAGACTACCTCGTGTTTTTATTCCGTGTTTCAAAACGTCCCCCCACTTATGGGATCCCATCTTCTGCAACCACCTCTGTGGTTACCTCTCCCATAGTCACTCCTGTATCTAATTCTTTTGCTGTCCTAGGCTCAGATGTCCCTACTTCAACGCTTCAGTCTGATCTCGCTTCTTCGTGTTCTCCCTCACAAGCCTCAGTAGCGACGAGATCTCGTATGACACCTCCTCCTAATCGTCCCTCTACTTCTCAAAAGTCAAAAAAAGGTCCATTAACACCTCCTACCCATCTTCCACCTCCTCATTTTACCTTCCCTGTCTCTGTACCTGGTTCTTCCCCTCTCACTGGCTCTGTTACAAGTGTAGAGGTTCACCCTCCTCCTCGTACTGTACCTTCCTCCCCTGTTCCCTCCCAAGTTTCTTCCTCTTCTGCCACCTCCCAGGTTTCTGCCTCTTCTGTCCCCTTCCACGCTTCTCCAGTTCCCTCCACTCTTTCGCCCCCCCCCCCTACCTTGGTACAGTCCATTACAGTTCCAATCTTTACTCATTCTCCCCCTACCATTTCCAATATTGTCTCCCATACGACGTCTCTGAATTCCGAAACACTTTAAGCAATCTCTGAATATATTGCAGAGACCAAGCCATCAATGCACACTGATCCACCCTCCGTTCCTTCTCTCTCCTCTGCTTCATCTGCGCAACTCCTTTCTTCACAGCGCACCATTCCTTCGCTGTTTGAACGTTTTCCACTGCCTCCGCATGTGGACTTTTCTAACCCCTCTAGTCCGTAGGAACCCTTACCTGCGGATTTCAGGTATCTTTATCATTGCCAAACATGGCCTATTTACAGTGGAATATACGCGGCCTCAGGGGTAATCGGGGTGAGCTTCAGATGTTACTCTCCCAGTTTTCCCCTGTTGGTGTTTGCTTACAGGAACCAAAATTACACTCTGCTGTTATCTCTCCCATCTCAGGCTATAATTTATTGTATTCTTCAGATCCTTTTCCTGATGGGACCTTTAATGAAAGTGCCCTTCTTCTACGCACTGATATTCCGTACCATCAGCTATTTGTTCGTACTTTGCTGCATTACACAGCAGCCTGTATCCACTTGCATAGGTGGTATACGCTCTGTTCTTTATATCTCTCTCCTTCTCGGGCATTATCTATTCCAGATCTTGCCTTTCTTGTTTCGTCATTACTGCCACCGATTCTGTTACTTGGCGATTTTAATGCCCACCATTTCCTCTGGGGGGGTCTCACTGTGATTCCCGTGGCATTCAGTTAGAGGCTTTTCTTGCCACCCACCCCCTCCATGTTTTAAATACAGGTACTCACACCCATTTTGATCCTTGGACTCACACTCTCTCTCGCATCGATCTCTCAGTCTGCTCTTCCTCCGCCGCATTAGACTTCACTTGGTCTGTTCTCTCGGACTTACATGACAGTGATCATTTTCCAATCATTCTTACTTCCCCTTCACATTCACCACCTCTTCGCATCCCACGCTGGCAATTTGATCAGGCAAATTGGAACCTTTACTCACACCTAACTGTTTTTAGAGAGGTTCCTTCTTCATCCTCCATCGATGAGCTTTTACACCTCTTCTCGTCCTCCGTTTTAACCGCAGCTTCTAATTGTATACTCCAAACTTCGGGCAGGCATTCTCAGAAATGCATGCATTGGTGGTCTCCTGCTTGTGCTCGTGCAGTACGTTTGAAACGAGCTGCATGGGGCAGGTACCAGTACAATAGAACCACGGAGAGACTTCTTGATTTTAAGCAGAAGCGTGCGATCGCTCGCCGTGTCATCCGTGACGCTAAACGCACTTGCTGGCGATATTATGTCTCCACCATCACCTCTGCTTCCTCTATGAGTGCAGTCTGGAAAAAAGTACGAAAACTGAGTGGTAAATATTCTCCTGACCCGGCTCCTGTTCTGCGGGTTGCCGGTGCTGATATAGCAAACCCACTAGATGTTGCCAATGAAATTGGCAATCATCTGGTCCGTATTTCTCAGGGACTCCATCTATGCCCCTCATTTCTTTCCTCAAAGTCTGCCAGAGAGTTAGCACCCTTGGACTTTTCTTCTCTCAGAGAAGAACAGTATAATGTGCCTTTTACACTTCAAGAACTGGAGGCAACACTCTCAGCTTGCCGATCATCGGCAGCTGGGCCCGACGACATTCATATTCGTATGCTACAACATGTACATCAGTCAGCCCTTGCAGTCCTATTACGCCTTTACAATCTTATTTGGTCACAAGGAGTTCTTCCACAGCTGTGGAAATCCGCCATTGTTCTCCCTTTCCGCAAACCAGGCACTACGGGACATGAAGCCTCCCACTATCGTCCCATTGCTCTTACCAGTGCAGTTTGCAAAGTGATGGAACGCCTAGTAAATAGACGTTTAGTGTGGCATTTAGAGACACACAACAATCTCTCCACTCGTCAATATGGCTTTCGTAAGGGACATTCTACCATAGACCCCTTACTACGCTTAGATACGTATGTTCGTAATGCCTTTGCGAATAACCACTCAGTTATTGCCATATTTTTTGACCTTGAGAAGGCATATGACACAACTTGGAGGTATAATATTTTAGCCCAAGCCGACTCCTTAGGCCTTTGAGGCAATCTACCATCCTTCCTTAAGAACTTTTTAACTGACAGGCATTTCCGTGTTCGGGTTAATAATGTGCTCTCCCCGGACTTTATCCAAGCTGAAGGTGTCCCCCAGGGATGTGTTCTGAGCACAACACTTTTTCTCCTTGCTATTAATGATTTGGCCTCTAGTCTTCCATCAAATATTTGGTCATCACTCTATGTTGATGACTTCGCTATTGCCTGTGCAGGCGCTGACTCATCTCATTACAGTTTCTCTCCAGCATGCAGTCGACTGTGTTTCCAATTGGGCCACCACACATGGGTTTAAATTTTCCAGCACTAAAACCCACCAAATTACTTTCACTAGACGCTCTGTCATCTCCGATCATCCGTACCTCTATGGCTCCCGTATCCCTGAACGTGATAGTCAAGTTTCTGGGCCTCCTCTTTGACCGTAGGTTATCCTGGAAACCTCACATTATCTCTCTGAAGGCAACTTGTCACAGCCGGCTGAACCTTCTTAACCCTTTGACTGTCGAAGGGCCCAATCCTGAAGTTGCTCCTCGTGTCGCAAAATATTCGAAAAAAAAAAATTATTTTTTCTTATGAAATGATAGAGAATCTTTTCCCGATTGTAAAGACACCAAAAAAACGAAATTTGATGGAAAACTGACGGAATTACGCTCTTGCGAAGTTAGCGACTTCGGCGATATTTAAAAATCGGCAATTTCGCCCACTTTGAGCCCTATTTTCGGCTAATTCCGTTATTCCAGTCAACCAAACTCATAACTATTTCTTCAGAACTCTATTTTTTCTATCGATTGAGCACAAGAAACTGCCCATTTACCGATTTCAACTACCCAATAACATGGTCAGAAATTTGCAATTTGGCCAATTTCACGAAAATTAAAAAATACGACAATTTCAAAATAAGGTCCAGAATGAACAATGCAGACATTCCTGGCTCTAAAATAAGATTTTCTTTGTTCATCAGTCATGTCTCCAGGTCCCTGTGATATTACTCTTGCTTTTTATTTTGAAATTTTATTCAAACAAAAAATAGAAGATTTACTGTTATGCAGACTACTGCAATACTGTAATAATTGTAAAAATTACATCAACCCATTCATGACTGCGTATTAGAATGGCTATTTGGACATTTATTGGACAATGACATCATTTGTTTACTTTTGAACATCGGCAAAAATCAAACATTTCCTGTACTTTGTGCTCCATTTCCAGGTTCTTTTTATAGTAAAATTAATCAAAATCACCTCCATTTCTATAATATAGTTTCCATTCTATCAAATGAGACCATGAAAACGAGAATACAACCACAAATACTATACGAAAATAGACCACAAAGTCGGCATTTTAATTAAAAAAAACAGTCGGAGTTTTTTTTTTCTCATTATGCACTGCGTGCTCCAGGATTTTTTTTATGTGGTGCACACTGACCACACAGACCCATTCTCTCACATGTGGGCCTACTAGCTTTCTCCTGCCTGATTTGAAGCCGCTAGAATTTATGAGTATATATACGTCAAACACGGTACCTCACAAACGTATATATACGGCCGCGACAGTCAAAGGGTTAAAACCCTTGCTCATCTTTCATGGGGAGCTGATCGTCAAACCCTCCTTCGCCTACATTCCACCCTCATTTTATCGAAACTTGATTATGGTGACCAGATCTATTCAGCGGCATCTCCTGCTACTCTCTCTAGCCTTAACCCCATTCATCACCAAGGATTACGTTTATGCCTTGGTGCTTTTCGCTCTTCCCCTGTCGAGAGCCTATATGCAGAAGCGAACGTTCCATCCTTATCTGATTGCCGTGATGCCCATTGCCTTTGCTACTATGTACGCTCTCATGATCTCCGCAATCCTTCCATTTATAGAATGGTCACTGATATTAGTAGACATTCTTTATTTGTTCGCCGCCCGTTTACTCCGTCCCTTCTCTCTTCGCCTTCATTCACTCTTGTCTTCTCTTCAATTACCACCTCTCTATGTTCATGTAGCATCTCACTTTTCCCTACACCCCTGGGAAGTTCCAGCTGTTCGAGTCTGTTCTTTCTCTCTCCCTTGTTCGAAAGCCCAACTGTCTACCGTCGCTTCCCACTCTCTTTTTCTTGACCACTTCCACTCTCATTCTCATGCCATTGCTGTGTACACAGATGGCTCTTAATCTTCTGACGGCGTAGGATTCGCAGCAGTGTTTCCGGACAGCGTCGTACGAGGGCATTTACCATCTTCGGCTAGTATTTTTACTGCTGAATTGTATGCCATCCTTGCAGCACTTATCCTTATTGCATCTATGCCTGTGTCATCATTTGTGGTTGTCTCAGACTCCCTTAGTGCTTTACAGGCTATACAGAAATTTGATACACCTCACCCCTTAGTCCTCCGTATCCAACTTTGGCTACGCCGCATCTTTACCAAGCATAAAGATATTGTTTTTTGTTGGGTCCCTGGTCATGTCGACGTACAGGGCAATGAACAGGCAGACACTGCTGCGCGGTCAGCAGTACATGACCTACCAGTTTCATATAGAGGTATTCCATTTACGGACTATTTTGCTGCAATATCTTCCCACCTTCACACCCTTTGGCAACAACGTTGGTCTACTATGCTCAGCAACAAACTTCAATCTATTAAACCGAGTATAGGTTACTGGCCGTCTTCTTATCACCAGTGTCGAGGTTGGGAGACTACTCTCTCCCGTCTTCGCATTGGCCATACTCGTCTTACTCATGGATATCTCATGGAGAGGCGCCCTGCTCCTCTCTGTGAGAATTGCCAAGCTCCATTATCAGTTAGCCACATTCTGTTGGACTGCCCACTTTATCAACAAGCACGCAGAATTTACCTCCGTCGTCGTCTTCACTCCGCTGCTCTCTCTTTACCTTCCCTTCTCGCTTATGGACCCACCTTTCATCCAGACTCTCTCCTTGACTTTTTGACAACAGCTGACTTACTTCACAAATTCTGATACCTTCAGCCGTTTCTACTTCAATCTCTTGCTACAAATTCTGATACCTTCAGCCCTTTCTACTTCAATCTCTTGCTACCCTCTAACCCCGTACTATCCCCTGCCCCGCTGTTTTCTGTAACCTACTGATCATCCCTCCTCCCTTCTGCCATCCAATACCCTCGCTTCCTTCACTACCCTGCAGCGCTTAGCGCTTCTTTTTGATTATAATAATAATAATAATAATATAATGATTATAATAATATAATGCAGAGAATTCGTAGTTTGGAAGTTAGGAGGAGGTGCGGGATTACCAAAACTGTTGTCCAGAGGGCTGAGGAAGGGTTGTTGAGGTGGTTCGGACATGTAGAGAGAATGGAGCGAAACAGAATGACTTCAAGAGTGTATCAGTCTGTAGTGGAAGGAAGGCGGGGTAGGGGTCGGCCTAGGAAGGGTTGGAGGGAGGGGGTAAAGGAGGTTTTGTGTGCGAGGGGCTTGGACTTCCAGCAGGCATGCGTGAGCGTGTTTGATAGGAGTGAATGGAGACAAATGGTTTTTAATACTTGACGTGCTGTTGGAGTGTGAGCAAAGTAACATTTATGAAGGGATTCAGGGAAACCGGCAGGCCGGACTTGAGTCCTGGAGATGGGAAGTACAGTGCCTGCACTCTGAAGGAGGGGTGTTAATGTTGCAGTTTAAAAACTGTAGTGTAAAGCACCCTTCTGGCAAGACAGTGATGGAGTGAATGATGGTGAAAGTTTTTCTTTTTCGGGCCACCCTGCCTTGGTGGGAATCGGCCGGTGTGATAATAAAAAAAAAATAAAAAAAAATAATAATAATTACCATCGACACACCATGTTCACCAAGCTTAAGAGTTTCTAACAACTACCTTTAGATGCCATCATAAACAAAGGGAGAAATAATGAATAATTCATGCCGAGAATTGTAAACAAAAGCGTTATATATTAAGGGGAGTAACGTAATGTTTTCCCTCCACCCGGCAACCACACCTCCATAGTATATAAACAAAAGGTTTATATGCCATGTAACGTGTTTGTTATATAATTTTGAAGGAAATATCATAGATGGATTAATGAAAATGACTATATTGATGTAAAATAAGGTATTTAATGTGCCCAAGAGTGATTATTATTTGCATGAAGTAATGTTTTCCCTCCACTTGGCAATCACACCTCCACTGTATATAAACAGCATGTTTATATGCTATGTAAGAACATAAGAAAGAAGGAACAATACAACAGGCCTACTGACCCATGCGGAGCAGGTCCATGTCTCCCCCCGATTAGCCCAGTGACCCACCCAGTCTGGTCACCTCCACTCAAGGAAGGAGCACGATGCCAGACCCAGCAGCACAAGTTAGTCAGGTCCAACTCACACCCACCCACACCCGCTCATGTATTTATCTAACCTATTTTTAAAACTACACAATGTTTTAGCCTAAATCTTTCTTAACATCTTTCTTATATAATTTTGAAGAAAATATCATAGATGGATTAATGAAAATGTCTATATTAACATAAAATTAGACATTTTATGTGCCCAAGAGTGATTATTATTACTTAATAGAGAGGTGTGCTCATGGAGAATGTAAACAAACTGGGTGGCATGCTCCGTATTTGAAAGACCGCTTGCCGTATAGAAAGTTTTGGTCATAATTTGAGATCGCCGTATTAGCGGAATGCTGTAAGGCAAAACGCCGAAAAGTGGAGCCCTACTGTACATATAAAATATGCAATAACTTAAAATCACTTGAAATTTTTTAAAATTTGCAGACATAATAGATGTGCTCACGGAGAATGTAAAGAAACCGGGTAGGGTGTTCCATATTGCCGTATAGCAAATTTTGGTCATAATTTGAAATCACCGTATTAGCAGAACACCATGAGGTGAAACACCATAAAGCGGGGCCCTAATGTATATTTTCATATCACACTTCACGTATATTTATTGTTCAATAATACTAAAATACAAACATTTAAGAAATGTTAGCGAATGTAAATGACATTACTGGCTTCCACATAACCTGCTCAGATGTTTTCTCTGATATAATCCTAACCAAGCCAAAAAGACCATTTTGGGGGGTCCTACATATTTAGCATAAATTTACTTCAATGACATTTTCCCAATTGGTGTAAATTTACATCATCAACTTCATAGTTAAGGGTTAAAGAGAACGAGAAATAATTTGATGAAGTCTTCATCGGCAAAGTTGCAGTGTTGTGCAGCAGTCATCCTATGTGGGGAATTTATGGTGCACATATCCTTTTATGCAATAAGATCACAGTAAACAGGTGATATCACAATATGCAAAACAACTATACAAATATAATTCCTTGATAATGTGAGAAGTCATGAAAGTGCTTCGAATTTCGCTATTCTTTCACGGTAGTTGTTTTGCATACCCTTTTATATAGTAGAAGAATGCAGATAATAGTTTTAATACTTTTCACAGACAAAATTTAATATTTTCTTAAGCAAACTTTCATATTATAATGTCAGAGTTTATATTGGATGTTTCTCTTAACCAAAGTTTTCTAGTTTAATAAAGACTTGTAAATTATTAGTGTGCTATGGACATTAATGAATAATTTTCTTTAAACAATTTAATTTTCAGATGAAACATTCTCCAACCCCAGCACTAGCCTTTGGATTTTCTGGCCTTATACCTATTGCAGCAGCACCAGTGTTGATGATTGCCTCTGGAGGTTTTGACCCAAGTATTGCTGATACACAGCTTGTTTATGGTGCCGTGGTTTTATCCTTCCTGGGTGGTGTACGATGGGGGTTCACACTGCCAGAAGGTAGTTCACAACCTCCTGACTGGCATAATTTAGGATATAGCATGACTCCTCCTCTGATTGCATGGCTTGGGATTTTAGCCCCTTATTCTGTTGGGGTAGTTACTGTTATTGCTGGGCTTGGATTTGCTGGGTATATGGATCTAGCTATGTGGGGTTATCCAAATTGGTTTAAAGGATTAAGATTCTGTCTTACATTAGGTGCTGTACTTTCTCTCTGGACATGTTTTGTCTGTAAGTTTGTATTAGATGAAATTAAAGAAGAAGGGGAAGTTGTAAAAAAGTGATTGACGTAAATTGTATTGTCAAGAGTCACTGTTTTATATTTGCAATAAATATATGTTGAGATTAAAAATGCTTATTGTAAAAAGTTTTTTTAATGAAAATGCCACAGCTTAAATATTTTGGCTAATATACAGTGGTAAATGTTCATTTCAAGTAGGCCTGCAGAGGTTATATTTTTATGAACTAATATCATTTGATTGCATTCATTGTTAGTAATCAGGTGACATGTTTGTCAACCTTTATATTGGTGATGTAGTGGCATTAAAAAATATTAAAATTAGCCTATATCAGGAGGCTGGTGAAGACATTATTTCGAGTGACCATAAAAGAGTGGCACTGTACTACTGTAGTGGTAAATATAGGCTAAAAGTTAGCCCAGTAATGTAGACATAGAAAATGCGTGTTGTAAGTTATTCATGAAATTGTGATGTATGATTAATGGTACTTGAAACATTTATACAGAATAGACTAGAATAGTGTTTAAAATGTTTGCTTCAAGAATTCTTTGTCTTCCACCCTCTGGGTGGAGTTTCTTCAGTAAACGTGGTGTCAGATATGTAGGAAATCATTCTTATTGTTAATGTGTATATAGTAAAAATCCATTCAATAAATATCTAGATAATAAATTTCATGTTTTAATTAACCTATTATATGTGTTTATGTATTTGTATTAAAATGTTTACTAGTGTTCAAGACAACTCGGGTAATACATAATTGCCTAATTCAAAGTAAAAAATGTAGATCCCAATTACACTCGTATACTAATTTGGATCAATTTTGTTCTTCAGAGAAAAAAAGGTGTCACTTTATGGGTTTGAGGACAGTGAATATAGACGCTTAATTATGCATTGTTGCTTTAAGAAACTATGTTTTATACAATCATACTCCATGCCCTAATAATCATCCCTCCTTTTCTTGCTACCCAATACCCCTGCATGCTTCCCTGCCCTGCTGTGCTGTATGACACTTGTAGGTTTAGTGTTTCTTTTTGATTATAACAATACAATTGTGCCTTGTGAGTTTGAATTAAAAGCCTTTTCCCTGTACAGTTTATTTACTCAACTCCCTTCCCAGCACAAAGATACTGGCCTGTGTCTATATCTTTGTAAATACAACCCATTTGCAATTCTCAGCATCATTTCCGTATCCAACAATCCAAAATTACCATAGCAAAGAATAACTAGTTTTTGATACATATTTAATTTAACATTGTCCTGTCACATCGCAGTTCGAAAAACAGGCAACTACTGCAAGAATTATTCTTGACTTTGTCTTAACATTTCATATGCAATTTACATTTAGCATGACATGATGAAATGCCAGAGCTATGTCTCAAGACACCAGAGGCATGTGTCAAGACGCCAGAGGTATGTATCAGGACTCCAACGGTATCACGCCAGAGGTATGTATCACGATGCCAGAGACATGTCGTGCCAGAGGTATGTAACAGGACGCCAAAAGTATGTATCATGACGCCAGATGTATGCATCAGGACTCCAAAGGTATGTGTAAGGAAGCCAGAGGTATCAGAATGCCAGAGGTATGTGTCAAGACGCTAGAGGTATGTGTCAGGACGCAAGAGGCACCTGTCAAGATGCCAGCAGTACGTATGAGGACGCCAGAGGTATATATCATGAAGCCAGAGGTATGTATCATGACGCCAGAGGTATGTATCAGGATGCCAAGGATACGTTTCAGGATGCCAAAAGTATGCGTCAGGAAGCCAGAGGTATTTGTCAGGATGCCAGAGGTATGCTTCAAGACGCCAGAGGTATGTATCAGGACGCCAACGGTATCATGCCAGAGGTATGTATCACGACACCAGAGACATGTCATGCCAGAGGTATGAAACAGGACGCCAAAAGTATGTATCATGATGCCAGAGGTATGCATCAGGACTCCAAAGGTATATGTAAGGAAGCCAGAGGTATCAGAATGCCAGAGGTATGTGTCAAGACACTAGAGGTATGTGTCAGGACACAAGAGGCACCTGTCAAGATGCCAGCAGTACGTATGAGGACGCCAGAGGTATGTATCATGAAGCCAGAGGTATGTATCATGATGCCAGAGGTATGTATCAGGATGCCAAGGATACATTTCAGGATGCCAAAAGTATGCGTCAGGTAGCCAGAGGTATTTGTCAGGATGCCAGAGGTATGCGTCAACCGCCAGAGGTATGCGTCAAACGCCAGAGGTATGCGTTAAACGCCAGAAGTATGTATCAGGACACCAGAGGTATATGTCTGGATGCTAGAGGTATGTATCAGGATGCCAAGGATACATTTCAGGATGCCAAAGTATGTGTCAGGTAGCCAGAGGTATTGCAGGATGCCAGAGGTATCTCAAATGGTATCAAACCAGAGTTCAGCTTTAAACGAGAATATTTCAGGCTGAGGGATGACAACTAAATTACGACTAGGTGATGGATGTTACATGTTCAATGCCGCGAGTTGTGTACTGGACGAAGAATGCATCAATGTGTATGCAAAATGTTTGGAATAAGTTGCCTAATTTGGGCCATGATTCTTACTCCAGGCGAGGGTACTGTACAAACCCAAATTTCAGGGACTCAAGGTGTGGATTGATCACGTTCATGCTCAGCACTTTGTATCATGACCGTTACAAAGTTGGATAGTTCTAAATGTCAGGTATGCTCTGACGCCAGAGGTACGTAGTCAACAATGCCAGAGTATGTAGTCAGGACCCCAGAGGTATGTATCAGATGCCAGAGTATGTTCAGGACGCCAGAGGATGTATCATGATGCCAGAGGTATGTATCATATGCCAGAGTATGTACCAATGCCAGAAGTATGTGTCAGGATGCCAGAGGTATGTATCAGGATGCCAGAGGTATGTGTGCCAGGGGCATCCAGAGAGTATGTATCACATGCCAGAAGTATGTGCCAAGACGCCAGAAGTATGTGTCAGGATGCCAGAGGTATGTATCACGATGCCAGAGGTATGTGTCAGGGCACCAGAAGTATGTGTCAGGATGCCAGAGGTATGTATCACGATGCCAGATGTATGTATAGATGCCAGAGGCATGTATCACGACCCAGAGGTAGGTGTCAGGACGCCAGAGGTATGTATCATGATGCCAGATGTATGTATGAGGATGCCAGAGGCATGTATCACGACGCCAGAGGTATGTATCACGACGCCAGAAGTATGTGTCAGGATGCCAGAGGTATGTCACGACGCCAGAAGTATGTATCACGACGCCAGAAGTATGTGTCAGAATGCCAGAGGTATGTCAGGACGCCAGAAGTATGTATCACGACGCCAGAGGTATGTATCACGACGCCAGAGGTATGTGTCAGGATGCCAGAGGTATGTGTCAGGACGCCACAGGTATGTATCACGACGCCACAGGTATGTATCACGGCGCCAGAGGTATGTATCACGACGCCAGAGGTATATATCAGGATGCCAGAGGTATGTATGGACGGCTGAGGTATGTATCACGACGCCAGAGGTATATATCAGGATGCCAGAGGTGTGTGTGGACGGCTGAGGTATCACTACGCCAGAGGTATGTGTCAGGACTCCAGATGTATGTGTCAGGACGCTGAGGTATAGTGGGAGGTGAGTTCAGTACCCAGAGTATGTGTCAGGACGCCAGAGGTATGTTTGAGGAACTACGCCAGAGTTGTGTCAGGACGCCAGAGGTATGTGTCAGGACGCCAGAGGTATGTATCACGACGCCAGAGGTATGTATCACGACGCCAGAGGTATGTATCACGACGCCAGAGGTATGTGTCAGGACGCCAGAGGTATGTATCACGACGCCAGAGGTATGTGTGGACGGCTGAGGTACGATGATAGAACCCCAGCCAGACTATCCCCAACTATGAAAAAACAAATGAGAGGCTTTGTGTGGGCAGATTAGCTTACATGTAGTTAACAATAGAGAGGAGCGACCCGTCAAGTTGATAATGGAGGATGATCCTGGGCAGCCCTGCAACCCATCTCACGAACAAAGGCCAAGCAACTGATATAAAACAAGATCAACTTTACCATTCAACGTTTACCTAGAATTTCTCCAGACTTGACTCGGATTTTACCTGCTGCTACACCCTCTGATGCCGGTAAAGGTCTTTTTTTTTTTAAGAGGCCATCTTGAAGTATTTATCATATGTGCAACAGCTGGGCAAATACTCTTCTCCAGGCTGACGGACTGACCACCTCAAAACTAGATCTTCAAGGGTGATACCTGGAGTATACCTGGAGAGTTCCGGGGGTCAACGCCCCCGCGTCCCGGGCTGTGACCAGGCCTCATGGTGGACCAAGGCCTAATCAACCAGGCTGTTACTGCTAGCCGCACGCAATCCAACATGAACCACAGCCTGACTAGTCAAGTACTGACCAGCCAGGACTGATTACATCGTCTTCACATCTTTTCTGCTTCTACTTGAAGAGGCCTACTATGTAGGCGAAACGTTTCGAAATAAAGATACCTAACTGTTGCATATGTGTCTCTTCTAACAACAAGATAGTGATGGAGTGTTTCTTCTTTTTCGGGTCACCCCGCCTTTGTGGAAGACGGCCGGTGTGTTAAAAAAATTACCCTGTCCTTGTGGTACTTTTTGTTTTATAGAATTCTTTACTCTTTTGATTATCCAGTTTTAAATTGCGTAAATTTAAATTTATTAACGTTGAAGTAACTTCAATTAACCTGGTTGGGAATGTGTAACCGCTTAGACCGTTTAGAAATAGTAGATTAAAATTGTGTCAGAGGCTTAAAAGGGGTTTGGGTAGCGGGGGCGCGCATGGCTGATGGTGACGTGGAGAAGGAAAGAGCAAGGAAGGTGACGAGGAAGCAAAGGAGAGGAATATTACGAATGATTGAAGGTAGAGAAAGTCAAGAAAGGTGAGAGGAAGGGAGGGTTAGGTAGGGAGGAAAGGTATGTCAGAGGAAGAGAGGAGGAAGAGTACGCAGGCGTGTGGTCCAGCAGACAGGAAGCTTCATAAGGCCAGCAGATTGCCCGGACTGCCTCACTGGCGCTAAACACCTGCTACGTGCATCTTCAAGTCGTACACCACTACTACACACATGAAGGTCAGCACTACCTTCACTTTTCTTGCTTATAAATATTATATATATTTATATAATTATATATATATATATTATATATATATATATATATATAATATATATAATATATATTATAATATATTTACATATATCGCAGCCAGCAGGATTCAAACCAACGTTGAAAGAAATTATCCATAAGTATGGCTTAAATCTCAATGTGAATCGAATCTTGCTGGCTGTGATATTTCTTTGTATGTACTTTAGTCAGTTTTTGTGAGGTGCATCGCCGGTGAGACCAGAACATACAGGAGAAGAATGAAATAGCTGGAAACCATACTTAAGGCTCACTGGTGCACCCGGTATTCGTAGGAAACATATCTTGCAGACAAGCAGGTTACCTAACGTCATGTGGCGTCTGCAGCTAAATGGTTTAGTGTGTCACGCTGGGAGGTAAGCCACACTCTTGGTAGCCACCAATGTGGGTTCGAATCCTGCTAGCTGCGATATTTCTTTGCATATGTTCTCGTTCGTTTCTGTAAGGTGCATTGAATATATTTGTGACTGGTAATTCAGTGGTACAGAGCTTGGTTCACAACCGAACTTACTCAGATTCGATTCCCTGGCGAAATGAGACCTTTCGGCCAGTCTCCTTACACCTGTTGCCTCTTCTCGCCCAACAGTAAATAGGTACCTGGGTGATAGTCGACTGTTAATTAAGGTTTGAATTCTATGAAAGCCTAAAATAACAAAGATATAGTATCTGCCTTTCACGGGTTATCGTAGGTTAATATCCCTCGGGATTATTTATTCCTTTTTCGCCATCTTATGTATAAGATTTTTCGCCATCATAGTATGTTTATTCAGGTATACACAAATACAGTTACATAGATTATCATACATAGCAGCATATGTAGAGAACCTAGGATAACGCAAATTAGTCAGAGTGACTTAAATATATACGTATAAGGAGATTTTTCGTCATGTTATACATATATAATGAGATTTTTCGCCATCTTATGCCAACGACCTCTGTCAGGCGATCTTTTCTCTGACGAATAGGACGCATTCCATCTTAATTAAATGTACCCTGTGCAAACAAGGTGTTATCAGAGTGACTGATTTACGGCGTGCCTAGAAGTTTCTTAGTGTTCATGTGTGTGTCAAGGAAGATACCCAGGAATACACCCGTTCCATTATTAGGAATTCTCCATGTACGCTGATACAACAGGCAAGACGTGCTCTCCAAGGGGCGAAATGTGCACGACAGGTGGGAAAACACTGGTCTGATACTACCATATATTCACGAAGCCACTTTGCATGCACTGAACGCACGAATACTAGGAAACTAAATAACCTTATGTAACAGAGTGGCTGGATCACACATGCAAACTCTGACTTTTTTATATATATATAAATGATAAGGAATTAAGCAGGGATCAGCAGGCAGCTCTAGCATTTGGGTTAAGTATCACGACTACAACTAGAAAGAATAAAAAGGTACAATACCGTGACTGGAAAAATACACAAACTTACTTTTTGCCAAACTAACGCCTTTCGCAGTAATCTAGTTCGTACCTCTCCTCCTGCTTTTGATGCTTCCGGAGTCTATTTCCTGTTCCTCTTCAATACTTTGAGAAACTGGCCGCTCTCTTTCTGACAGACTTACTTGCCGACACAAATAATGCTCTTTTCTGTCATGTTAGAGATCACAATCATATTGACTGGTCCTCTGCTAAAACTGTCTACCCTTCTTCTAGCCTTCACAGGCGTTTAGCTGCTTGCTCTTTCTCTCTCTGTTCTTGTACAAGTTATTTATAGTTCCAAGGATGGAGAGTGTTACCCCTAGAAAATTCAGTTTTGAGTACACGTGCTGCTCGTTTTCCAGACTACTGTTATACAGACAACCAGTGTCTCACACTTTCTCTTCTTTTCCTTTCTTCCAAGTCTTTCCACGATGTTATGTATGCCCCGTGGCCTGGTGGCAAAAGCTCTCACTTCACTCGGCGAGGGTCCGGGTTCGATTCCCGCCGAAGTGGTGGAAACATCGGACGTGTTTCCTTACAAAAGTTGTCCATGTTCACCCATCAGTAAAATAGGTACCTGGTTATTAGTCGACTGGTGTGGGTCGCATCCTGGGACAAAAACTGACCTAATTTATCCGAAATGCTCTGCATAACAAGGGGCTTTCTATATAGTAGTATGTCATTGATGTCAGCTAGGCCTGTATACCATGTACATGTACTTGTAGTAAATAAAGATATTATTATTATTATTATTATTATTATTATTATTATTATTATTATTATGTAAGCTTTCATCTCAATGCAAATTTTTAGAGGCATGGTGCCCAGGTTTGCATCCTCATAAATCCAGGTAGTTGCAGCACTTACCAATTTCTATTCTTATGTGCATCTCATATTCTATATGTGTGCTTTTCTGTAAGTGTCTTAAAATGTTACACCACTAAACTAGTGGCAGCATTCTGGAATTTATTTTTACATTTTTTATAATTGATCAGTGTTTGCCCCATTTAAATATATGTATGTCCTTCTAGTCTTGGTCTCTGCATCTCTCTCTCTCTCTCTCTCTCTCTCTCTCTCTCTCACTAACTGAATCCTCCAGAGCCCCATACCTTACACTTCTAAGGAAGGACACCATTCCAAGTCTTACCTCTCCACTCCTCCGAATTATCCACACTGACTAAAAATCTTACTGTGTACAGATTCGCTTCCTTCACAAATGTGTGATTACCACATCTTTTCTCTGTTTGTGTGAGATTCTCTCTCACGCTTCTGTTTTATTCCTCAGTGCAATTCCACAGCAGCCTTCATCATCATTTAACCTTCAGAGAGAAGGTATATATCTGGATATATACTGAAGATACACCAACACACACACACACACATCAGGAGGAAGACAACAGTCAAGGACCAGGTAATCAGGCTGAGGAAAGAAGGTGGGGAGCTCACAAGAAACGACCAGGAGATATGTGAGGAGCTCAACATGAGATTTCAGGAAGTATTTACAGTGGAGGCTGAAGGGACAACGGGAAGACAAAACACTGGGGTACAGCAGCAAGGGATATACCAACAAGTGTTGGGTGAATTACACACATGGAGAAGCTCCTAAGTGACCTTGATACCTCAAAGGCGGTGGGACCGGACATCTCTCCGTGGGTCCTTAGAGAGGGAGCAGGGGCACTACGTGTGCCACTAACCAAAATCTTCACTTCCCTTGAAACTGGGCAACTACCTGAAGTATGGTACTGAAGTATGTACTGTGCCAAAACAAAAGCATTCACATTGCTAAACTCACAAACTAGTATTTAGTCACTTAGCCATAATACCAACTTACCTCATAATTTGAAATATTTTAAAATAAAGAATTAAACTAAGTCTGCCCGAAATGCCTAGCCATGCTAGGCGTTCTAGTGGTACACTCTGTAATCATTATTTAACTACATGTAAACCACACAACAACCAAATTCTGTAAATTCAACATTGTAATCTTTATAAAGAATAAACTTGGAATTTGAATTTGAATGGAAGAAGGCAAATGTAGTCCCCATCTTTAAGGGAGACAGAAATGAAGCACTAAATTATAGACCAGTGTCACTGACGTGTATAGTATGGAAAGTCTTGGAAAAGATTATCAGGAGGAGAGTGGTGGAGCACCTGAAGCGGAACAAGATTATAAACGACAGCCAGCACGGATTCATGGAAGGCAAATCCTGTGTCACAAACCTACTAGTTTTATGACAAGGTAACTGAAGTAAGAAATGAGAGGGAGGGGTGGGTTGATTGCATTTTCTTGGACTGCAAGAAGGCCTTCAACACAGTTCCTCACAAGAGATTAGCACAGAAGCTAGAGGAACAGGCACGTATAACAGGAAGGGCACTGCAATGGATCAGAGAATACCTAACAGGGAGGCAACAGCAAGTCATGGTCCGTGATGAGGTATCACAGTGGGCGCCCGTGACGAGCGGGGTCCCACAGAGGTCAGTCCTGGGACCAATGCTATTCTTGGTATATGTGAACGACATGCCGGAAGGGATAGACTCAGAAGTGTCCCTGTTTGCAGATGACGTGAAGTTAATGAGAATTAAATCAGACGCGGACCAGACAGGTCTACAAAGAGACCTGGACAGGCTGGATGCGTGGTCCAGAAACTGGCTCCTAGAATTTAACCCCGCCAAATGCAAAGTCATGAAGATCGGAGGAGGGCAAAGAAGACCGCAGACAGAGTATAGGCTAGGAGGCCAAAGGCTGCAAACCTCACTCAAGGAGAAAGACCTAGGAGTGAGTATAATACCGAGTACATCGCCAGAAGCACACATTAACCAGATAACTGCTGCAGCATATGGGCGCCTAGCAAACCTGAGAATAGCATTCCGATACCTCAGTAAGGAATCGTTCAAGGCTGTACACCGTGTACGTCAGGCCACTGGAGTATGAAGCACCAGTTTGGAACCCACAGTTGGTCAAGCACGTCAAGAAATTGGAGAAAGTGCAAAGGTTTGCAACAAGGCTAGTTCCGGAGCTAAGGGAAATGTTCTACAAAGAAAAGTTAAAGTAAATCGGCCTGACGACACTGGAGGACAGGAGGGTTAGGGGTAACATGATAACGAAATACAAAATACTGCGAGGAACAGATAAGGTAGACAGAGACAGGATGTTCCAGAGATGGGGCACAGAAACAAGGGGTCACAATTGAAAACTGAGGACTCAGATGAGTCAAAGGGATGTTAGGAAGTATTTCTTCAGTCATAGAGTTGTCAGGAAGTGGAACAGTCTGGCAAAATGATGTAGTGGAGGCAGGAACCATACATAGTTTTAAGGTGAGGTATGATAAAGCTCATGGAGCAGAGGGAGAGGACCTCTTAGCGGTCAGTGAAGAGGCGGGGGCCAGGAGCAGTCACGACCCCTGCAACTACAAATAGGTGAGTACACACACACGTCAGTCCACGAAAGATACTCGTAAAAATTTGGTAATTTTCTTGTGCTGCTCTGTCACTACACTACCAGACATCTGGTAGTTATAGTTAATTAATTCTGGTAAAGTATTCGATTTTCTTTACGTTTATACAACATAACCAAACTTAACCTTAAATAAAGAAAACATTATTTGTAAGTTTATTGGGACCGTTAAGAAATCATGTGAATCTGATAAGAAAGTTAGCAGGTAATTATTATACAATTCTCCACTTGTATTTACAGGTTCGTGGAAAAACTACAAAGCGGGAGATGCGTCGTCCAGTACAAGTTTTTTTTTTTCATTTGTCTGAATCAGTATGTGCCTGGCTGCTGGACAAAAGAATATCTTTCAGATTTCATGAGAAGTGCATCAAGTCAGTCTCATGAGTAAGAAGCACCAGTGTGGAACTCTCACCAACCCACCTCATATACGCTTAAATATATATATATATATATATATATATATATATATATATTATATATATATATATATATATATATATATATATATATAATATATATATATAAAATGTCGTGCCGAATAGGCAGAACTTGCGATCTTGGCTTAAATAGCAACGCTCATCTTGCCATATAGGACAAGTGAAAATTTGTGTATGCAATAATTTCGCCAAAATCATTCTGAACCCAACGAAAAAAATATATTTCACTGTGTTTGTTTAATATTAAATTATTGTAAACAAATCTAAAATATATTTAGTTGGGTTAGGATAAAATAAATTGTTCTTGTTATAATAAGGTTAGGTAAGTTTTCTAAGTTCCTTTTGGTGCAAAATTATAAATTTTTACATCAACATTAATGAAAAAAAAAATATCTTTAAACGCATAAGAGAAAATTTTAGAAAGGACTTAATTTTAAATGAGTTCTTGCTAATTGACCAGTTTTACATATTCGGCACGACGTTTATATATATATATATATATATATATATATATATATAATATATATATATATATATATATATATTATATATATAATATATATCCAGATAAGTAAACGAGAACGGAAAACAAAAAGTGATAAGATCACGACATACACGGGACAAGAAAGAAAGATGAATGGTCAGATAAATCAAAGACACAGAAGAATAATCTTCCTCAGCGTAAGAGCAATGAAAAAATGAAATGAAATAAAACAAAAGAATGGCATGTGAGTCGTGCAGCCAATCCCACTGGGTCACTACGCTACACATCAAACGAATTGCATTAGATGAAATATATGTGTGGTGAGAAAAACAGAAATAAACAAAGTCGAGATGATGGTAGCCAAGACTAGTTTTGGCAACCTGCTTAAGTAGCAGGTTGGTATAACAACTCCAAGAGAAGAAAATATGTTAGTGTGTGTGTGTGTGTGTGTGTGTGTTTGTGTGTGTGTGTACTCACCTAGTTGTACTCACCTAGTTGAGGTTGCGGGGGTCGAGTCCGAGCTCCTGGGCCCGCCTCTTCACTGATCGCTACTAGGTCACTCCCTGAACCGTGAGCTTTATCATATCTCTGCTTAAAGCTATGTATGGATCCTGCCTCCACTACATCGCTTCCCAAACTATTCCACTTACTGACTACTCTGTGGCTGAAGAAATACTTCCTAACATCCCTGTGATTCATCTGTGTCTTCAACTTCCAACTGTGTCCTCTTATTACTGTGTCCACTCTCTGGAACATCCTGTCTTTGTCCACCTTGTCAATTCCTCTCAGTATTTTGTATGTCGTTATCATGTCCCCCCTATCTCTCCTGTCCTCCAGTGTCGTCAGGTTGATTTCCCTTAACCTCTCCTCATAGGACATACCTCTTAGCTCTGGGACTAGTCTTGTTGCAAACCTTTGCACTTTCTCTAGTTTTTTTACGTGCTTGGCTAGGTGTGGGTTCCAAACTGGTGCCGCATACTCCAATATGGGCATAACGTACACGGTGTACAGGGTCCTGAACGATTCCTTATTAAGATGTCGGAATGCTGTTCTGAGGTTTGCTAGGCACCCATATGCTGCAGCAGTTATTTGGTTGATGTGCGCTTCAGATGTGCCTGGTGTTATACTCACCCCAAGATCTTTTTCCTTGAGTGAGGTTTGTAGTCTCTGGCCCCCTAGACTGTACTCCGTCTGCGGTCTTCTTTGCCCTTCCCCAATCTTCATGACTTTGCACTTGGTGGGATTGAACTCCAGGAGCCAATTGCTGGACCAGGTCTGCAGCCTGTCCAGATCCCTTTGTAGTTCTGCCTGGTCTTTGATCGAGTGAATTCTTCTCATCAACTTCACGTCATCTGCAATCAGGGACACCTCAGAGTCTATTCCTTCCGCCATGTCGTTCACAAATACCAGAAACAGCACTGGTCCTAGGACTGGCCCCTGTGGGACCCCGCTGGTCACAGGTGCCCACTCTGACACCTCGCCACATACCATGACTCGCTGCTGTCTTCCTGACAAGTATTCCCTGATCCATTGTAGTGCCTTCCCTGTTATCCCTGCTTGGTCCTCCAGTTTTTGCACCAATCTCTTGTGTGGAACTGTGTCAAACGCCTTCTTGCAGTCCAAGAATATGCAATCCACCCACCCCTCTCTCTCTTGTCTTACTGCTGTCACCATGTCATAGAACTCAGTAGGTTTGCGACACAGGATTTCCCGTCCCTGAAACCATGTTGGCTGCTGTTGATGAGATCATTCCTTTCTAGGTGTTTCACCACTCTTCTCCTGATAATCTTCTCCATGATTTTGCATACTATACATGTCAGTGACACTGGTCTGTAGTTTAATGCTTCATGTCTGTCTCCTTTTTTAAAGATTGGGACTACATTTGCTGTCTTCCATGCCTCAGGCAATCTCCCTGTTTCGATAGATGTATTGAATATTGTTGTTAGGGGTACACATAGCGCCTCTGCTCCCTCTCTCAATACCCATGGGGAGATGTTATCTGGCCCCATTGCCTTTGAGGTATCTAGCTCACTCAGAAGCCTCTTCACTTCTTCCTCGGTTGTGTGCACTGTGTCCAGCACATGGTGGTGTGCCCCACCTCTGTCTTTCTGGAGCCCCTTCTGTCTCCTCTGCGAACACTTCTTTGAATCTCTTGTTGAGTTCCTCACATACTTCACGGTCATTTCTTGTTGTCTCTCCTCCTTCCTTCCTTAGCCTGATTACCTGGTCCTTGACTGTTGTTTTCCTCCTGATGTGGCTGTACAACAGTTTCGGGTCAGATTTGGCTTTCGCTGCTATGTCATTTTCATATTGTCTTTGGGCCTCCCTTCTTATCTGTGCATATTCGTTTCTGGCTCTACGACTGCTCTCCTTATTCTCCTGGGTCCTTTGCCTTCTATATTTCTTCCATTCCATAGCACACTTGGTTTTTGCCTCCCTGCACCTTTGGGTAAACCATGGGCTCATCCTGGCTTTTTCATTATTCCTGTTACCCTTGGGTACAAACCTCTCCTCAGCCTCCTTGCATTTTGTTGCTACATATTCCATCATCTCATTAACTGGGTTCCCTGCCAGTTCTCTGTCCCACTGAACCCCGTTCAGGAAGTTCCTCATTCCTGTGTAGTCCCCTTTCTTGTAGTTTGGCTTCTTTCGTCCTGGCCTTCCTGCTTCTCCCTCCACTTGTAGCTCTACTGTGTATTTGAAGCTTAAAACCACATGGTCACTGGCCCCAAGGGGTCTTTCATATGTGATGTCCTCGATATCTGCACTACTCAAGGTGAATACTAAGTCCAGCCTTGCTGGTTCATCCTCTCCTCTCTCTCTTGTAGTGTCCCTTACGTGTTGGTACATGAAGTTTTCCAGTACCACCTCCATCATCTTAGCCCTCCATGTATGTTGGCCCCCATATGGGTCCAAGTTCTCCCAATCGATCTCCTTGTGGTTAAAGTCACCCATGATCAGGAGCTTTGCCCTGCATGCATGAGCTCTTCTGGCCACTGTAGCCAGTGTGTCAACCACCGCTCTATTGCTCTCGTCGTACTCTTGCCTTGGCCTCCTGCTGTTCTGTGGTGGGTTATACATCAATGCTATTACCACCTTGGGACCTCCAGAGTGAAGCGTTCCCGCTATGTAATCACTTTCTTCTCCGCTGTCTCCTCTCTCCAGCTCATCAAAATTCCAGCGATTTTTGATCAGCAATGCCACTCCTCCACCCCCCCCTGTTCCCTCTGTCTTTCCTCAGGATTTGGTATCCTGTTGGAAAGATGGCATCTGTTATCATACCTGTAAGCTTGGTTTCTGTGAGAGCTATGATGTCCGGTGATGCCTCTTTGACTCTTTCATGCCACTCCTCCCACTTATTTGTTATTCCATCAGCGTTTGTGTACCATACCTTCAGTTTCCTTTCCAACACTGTGGTTTGAAGGGCCTGGGAGGGTGGGAGACCTGTGGGATTCTATAGCTCGGTGTTGGGTGGAGGCTGTGGATATGGATTGTAGTGTGTGTTGGGATGGTGTGATAGGTTGTATGGTTCTGAGAATAGCTGTGTGTGTGCTTGCCCTTGCTGTTCTGTTCTGCTCTGACTGACCTCTGCTGGTTCCATCCTTGTCTCTTTTCCTACCTCCTTTCGCTTTTTTGTCCTCTCCCTCAGCTGCTGTCGTTCTGATTGAGTTCTGTCTCTGTCTAGGAACACCTTCTTGTACTCTTCCGAGTATTTCAACCGTGGTTTCTCTTGGAGGATCCTGTTCCGCACTGTTTCCGTCCTGAGAATCAGCTTGATTGGTCAGTTTCTCCCCTTCGAGTACCCACCTATTCTCTGAAAATTTACAATCTCGTCCATCTCTTCACCTATTTCCGTGATGATTTTCTCAATCTCTTTTCTTTCTTCCTGCTGCCTTTCAGTGTGTGTCCTTTCCTCTCTCTCCTGAAGCCCATGGATAAACACTGATTTTTGCCCTTTCCTCCTCCCATTGCCTCACCCTCTGTGACTCTGGATCCTGCCTGTATGTGGCCAGTTTCTCCCTTGATTTTTCTAGTGGCTCTTGATAGCATGGTTGTGCCTCAGCATTCGACCTATCACCCTCTCCATCTGCACCCAGCTGTTCTTCCCTTTCACTCCTTGGCCCTCCTTGGCAGGCTGATATGACCTTAGCATAATTCATAATTCCTTCCTTCCTGTTCGGCCTCGCAGCTTCATGTGCTGTGTCTTCTCTGGTCACTGCCCCTGTAACTCGCTTCAGCCTATTTATCTCAACTTCTAGGACCCTTATCTTGGCTACTGCAGTTTCGACTTGTGCCTCCCAATTCTTTGTCTCCTTCTCCACCCTCTTTTCCAATTTCACAGAGAGCTCTTTCTCCATTTTTTCAGAAAGCTCTCCTAATTTTCTCTCCCACTCTTGTTCCATCCTTTTCCACTGGTCCTCCATCCACTCCTCTCTACCAGAACCATTCTCATCTGATCCTTGGTTCCTGCGAGTCCCCACCATTTTTTTTTTTTTGTGAGAGAAGAGACAAGGGAAAGGTAGAAGGAGAGAGAGATAAGATAAGATTTCGTTCGGATTTTTAACTCCGGAGGGTTAGCCACCCAGGATAACCCAAGAAAGTCAGTGCGTCATCGAGGACTGTCTAACTTATTTCCATTGGGGTCCTTAATCTTGTCCCCCAGGATGCGACCCACACCAGTCGACTAACACCCAGGTACCTATTTGCTGCTAGGTGAACAGGACAACAGGTGTAAGGAAGAGTGAGAAGGGAAAGGGGGAGAGAGAGTGTGAGAGGGGGAAAGAGAGAGAAGGGAAGGGAAGGAGAGGGGGAGAGTGAAAAGGGAAAAATGGGGAAGAGATGGAGAGAGAGAGAAAGAGAAGGGAAGGTAGAAGGAGAGAGGGGGATAGTGAGAAGGAAAAAGGGGAAGAGAGAGTGAGTGAGAGAGAGAGGGGGGAGAGAGAGTGAAGGGAAGGGTAGAAGAGGGGGAGAGTGAGAAGGGAAAATGGGGAAGAGAGAGAGCAAGAGAGTGAGAGAGAGAGAGAGAGAGAGAGAGAGAAGAGAGAGAGGAGAGAGGAGAGAGAGAGAGAGAGGAGAGAGAGAGAGAGAGGAGAGGAGAGGGAGGGAGAGGAGAGAGTGGGAGAGAGGAAGGGAGAGAGAAAGAGAGGGGAAAGAGGGGGAAAGAGGGGGGGGGGGGGGAGGAGGGGAGGAGGGGAGAGAGATGGGAAAAGAGAGAGGGGAGAGATAATGGGAGGGGAGAGATGTTAGAGGGGGAGAGATGTTAGAGGGGGGGAGGTGTTAGAGGGAAGAGATGTTAGAAGGGAGAGATGGGAGAGGGAAGAGAGAGAGAGAGATAGGTAGAGAGTGATAGGTAGAGAGAGAGATATAGGTAAAGAGTGAGATAGGTAGAGAGATAGGTAGAGAGAGAGAGGTCTCTACCTAGGATAGGAAGAGAGGGAGAGAGAGAGAAGAAGCGAGGTTCAGATGGTCAGTTCACAGGATGGTGTGAAATCCTGTGTGTGTGTTTGCATGTGTGCTACAGCTTACAAGTGCTTGTTCCTGTATGTGTGTGTGTGTGTGTGTGTGTGTGTGTACTCACCTATTTGTGGTTGCAGGGGTCGAGTCACAGCTCCTGGCCCCGCCTCTTCGCTGATTGCTACTATGTGTGTGTGTGTGTGTGTGTGTGTGTGTGCAGGGCCGGATTAAGAAGTCTCCGGGCCCTAGGCTATTCAGATTGGCGGGGCCCCTTTGAGTTACGGGTAAGCGAAGCGACCCCTTCCAGCTCGGGGGTGGGGGGGGTCGGTGTGAGCCTGTTTAAGGTCTAATTAAATACATTCTGGCTATTTAGATTAAATTTAATAGGGAAAGTACATCAAGACAACCAAAACCATTTACCAACAGCCATTATAACTATCATGTTAAATCATGCATTTTAAAGAGAATAAACTCAAGATAGCATAGTATTACTAGATTAGGCTATTAAAGTAGTGACATCATGTCCCTATTATATTCAGCATAACCACTACAGCACTATTATTCCCTTTATAAATCACTGACCATTATTGTTATTGCATCATGCATAAGACTATCAAATAATTTAAACTACAGAAAATTGGAGAGGAATCTCCCATACTCACCCATTAGCGGGAAAACACAGCTGTTCTGATGTAAACAAAGGCGTGTTGAGTGTTGCCATCTATGGTTAGGTTTATTTATTTTTATTTTATTTTATTTCATTATTTATATTTGTTTTGATTAATTTTTAAAAATCAATTTTACTCTCCAAACACTTGAACTTTTTAGGTAGGGACCCCTTTGCACTTGCACCATGTGCACAGTCTTGGATGAGCCCCTGAACCCCTTGGACCGTAGGGCCCCCAAATGCGTGGGGCCCCCAAATGCATGGGGCCCTAGGCAAATGCCTAGTTTGCCTATGCGGTAATCCGGCCCTGTGTGTGTGTGTGTGTGTGTGCCCCCACTTCTAGGTATTCATACTGCTAATAAATACCAGTAGATACCAGTAATTCTAAGCTTACCAATACTTGTAACACTTACCGATTCTACTTCTAAAATTCGGAAAGTAGCTAGGCTGTAAAATTTAGCTTGTCTCAGCTTAAGTGTCTGACGTTATCCCTCACTACCGCTTTACTCCTTGCACTCTCGTCTATGCTATTTCTACTCTAATTCTGGTAATGGCTTGCAGGAGTGAGTGACCAGTATCTAACAGTGATGCAGGACCAGAACTCACCTTGCAAAATGCAACCTCAACAGGTGAATACTTGCACTGACAGCGGTGTGATGACAAGTTGCCAGATGCTGATGACGTAGTTGTCGTACATAGGCCTTCTATCACTATTTTGTAACTCCTTCACCCGTGATGTTTATAACCATATATGCTCATGCATCCCGCGTTCCCCAAGTGATTTCACTTTTCACTTATTACAGAATACACTTCACATTCGGTGTTACACTTTATATGTATAATGGCATACAAACTGTTGTGACGTCACTGCTTCAGCAGGCCTACTGCCACCTTCCCTTGTTGTATATTTTATTTTTTCTTTCTCCTTTTGCTTATTAACTTTTTCACTCTCACATTACGATGCCCCACATTTCACTTGTTAACCAAACAAATATCTGTGTGGCAACAGTGCCTAGTAGATCCACAACGGTTTGGCACTTTAAAAAAAAAATACTGAATTCAGGTTTCCTCTCGAATTTTTTTCAACTAATAACTATAGTTATCACTCGTAGGTTTGTTCACTGACTTTGTCACTACCACTGATTACTGCTAGCGGTTATGTGTGTGTGTGTGTGTGTGTGTGTGTGTGTGACACACTCATCGTGAGGAGAAAAAAACTGCTAAGCAACTTGTACGTATCCTGAAGAAGAGGAAAAGAGAATAAACACACTCTCCGCCACTATACCTTCAAGGAAATTGTAAATGGTGTTTGTAACTTTGTGATATTTTACAAAAATATGCAAAATTTTCTGTAACAAGGTAATGTTTACTTAATACTTGACAGGTGTTGAAGTTGCCAAAAATAGTTACTAACTTCTACCTCAGATCAGAGTATTGTGTAAAATATGATGTGAGGCAACTGAGAGGGACCATCACAACCCAAGAATTAAGCAAAAATCCACTTTCAATATTTATATTTCTCAGAGTTGCAGGAGTATATGTGTGTCGGCTGGATACCCAGCTATGTGAGGTTAGACACTGAAATTAAAGTTGTATTATATATTCTACAGGACTACCAGGTTGTTGTTATAGTTGTAGGAGTACTCCTGTTAGCTATGATGGGGAAAGCGGCTAGACAGCCAGTGCCTGACCTACACCTGCCCTACACAGTGCAAGCACGTCATGACCACTCCATTAAGAGAGGATTCTGGGACAAGCGTGCAGCACTATCTCAAACCCAGGATGACACTGAGGAAGACTATCCACTGCAGGTAGCATTAATCTTTCATTACTGCACTATCAGTTTATTTATTTACCATGATTTAATTCTGCATTTATCTTTTTTCGTATGTGTATCTACCTTATTTTGTTTGTGCATATACCTTCTTTTGTTTCCATATTTACTCCGTTTTGCATCTCCACTTACTATATTTGTTCCTTTTTCTTTTTTCTTCTTTTTGGTTTCAGCATTTACTTTGTCTTCTTTTGTTTAATTAACGATATAAGTCATTAGTGGTAGTTCATCATTTGCGAGATCATTACAATGAAAAATAATTTACAGCATTTAGGGGAGATAGTCAATTAAAGTTAAGGAGTCAGTATTGGCAGTATGGACAAGGTATACCTGGAGGGTGTTCCGGGGGTAAACTCCCCCGCGACCCAATCCATGACAAGGCTTCGCAGTGGATCAGGGCTTGATCAACCAGGCTGTTACCTGCGTACGAACCACAGCCCGGCTGGTCGGCCTGCCCAGCTCCTTTTTGAAGACAGCTAGAGGTTTATTGGTAATCTCCCTTATGTATGCTGGGAGGCAGATGAACAGTCTTGGGCCCCTGACACTTACTGTGTTGTCTCTTACCGTACTCATGGCGCCCCTGGTTTTCATTGGGGGGTTGTCGCACCACCTGCCGAATCTTTTCCTTTCGCAGGGAGTGATTTCCGTGAACAGATTTGAGACTAGTACCTTAAACCCATGCTGCCCTGGGTTGTGCAACTGTTAGGTATCTAACTGGTTGGCAATCTTGATTCTTAGAACCCTTTCAGAGATTTTTATGATGTGCGACGTTAGTGCTATTGGTCTGTAATTCTTTGCTTTACTGTCATCTTTGTGGAATAGGGTTATGTCTATTGTTTTGAGTGACTGTGGGAGAAACCGTGTCTGTGCCCCCTCTCCATAGGATATTTAAGGCATGTGAAAGGGGTTTCTTGCAGTTCTTGATGAACATGGGTCTGGGCCTGGGTCAGAGTGCATGGACATGTTACTTATTGCGTTTTTCATAGTTTTGTGGTGTTATGATAAATTCAGAGATTCTTGAAATAACCAGATTTTGAGTCTCGGTCATAAAAAAATAATTTAGATTGTTAACCTTAGTTTGATTAACAGCTCATTAAATGCTGTAATCTAAGTCCCATCTCGTTTGAGCAGGGGTCCAATACTGGATGTGGTTTTTGCTCTAAATGTGGCATAAAAAAAAATTATTGTTTTTTTTTTCCAATTTCATTTATGGCTTTAAGTTCTTCCTGTGTTTCTTGGCTTCTGTATGATTCCTTAAGAGTAAGTTCGATATTTTTTATTTCTCTGGCTAGTGCCTCCTTCCACATTCTAGATATACTGGCCCCCTTTGAGCAGCTCTGATTCTTCGCCTTTGCCTGTAGAGTGAGCATCTTTCTCTTTTCAGATTACAACTCTTCTTTTTTCTTAAAGGAATGTGACTTGAGCATACCTCAAGTGCCACAGAGTTTATTCTTTCTAGGCAAAGGGTCGGATCCGTTTTGTTTAGGATATCTTCTCAGCTTGTTTCATGTAGGACATGGCTGACTTGATCCCCCTGTATGTTTTTGTTACTGAAATTGAATTTGGTGAAGGTACACTCGTAAATGATCTCATTTTGCTGGTCAGGAGCCCCTACACATACATGTCTGTACTTGGATTATGTTGTAATCCGAGTGTACTGTCTTTGATACCGTTATATTTCGTATCGGATCATCATCATCATTATTGTAATAAAGTTGGTAGAATTACCGACAATATGTAAAGTAAAAGGACACAAGTGCAACTAATGTGACATTTTATTGTGGCAACGTTTCGCTCTCCAGGAGCTTTATCAAGCCATTACAAACAATACATGGACACAGAGGGCATATAAAGGCTCAGAGTGAGGTGCAATACTAGTGAGGTACCATTTCGATGTTCACTAGTAGTAGTAGTAGTAGTGACAAAAGTTGTAATACAATATGGTAGAGCAATTAATAAATATAAAAGCTATTCCTTGGGTAACATAAAAATAGGTTGGACAAATATAGACTGGAAAGAGGCAGGTTGTTTCAGTGTTCACTCTCTGTAATGTGCTTTGTGTAGTATAACAGGAGAGACTATGTGATGGCAGGGTTAACTGTTTTCAGGAGGATTCTTGCTAAGACTTCGGAGATGGTGAAGCTGCCGTTGTTTTGTTTAATTGTATTCGAAACAGCGATCATTGCTGATTCGAGGCACTCGCGTCTGCGGAAATTAGTTTCTTTGATCACTAATTGGGCGTCTCTGAATTTCATGAGATGATTGGTGGAATTTCGGTGTTGTACACAGGCGTTGTTCAGGTTATCGTTCCTACATGCGTAAATGTGTTCATTGAGGCGGGTGTCGAGGTTTCTTGCTGTTTCACCTACGTAGATCTTGTCACAGCCTCCACAGGGTATAGTGTAAACTCCTGCATTGACTGGTTCGTGGTGCTTGGATTTTGTCCTGGTTAAATCCTTTATTGAAGTGCTAGAAGCGATGGCGACTCTGGTGTTAGCTTGTGAAAGTACTTTTGAGACGTTTAGTGCAACCTGGCTGTTGGGAAGAATTATAACTTTGTTGGAAGAGGTGTTGATGCGTGGAGAATTAATGATCTGAAGAGCTCTTTTCTTGCAGTCTTTGATGAAAAAAGAAGGAAATTGTAACTCAGTGAATGTTTGGTGAATGTATGTACATTCGTCGTCAAGAAACTCAGGACTACAAATTCGGTATGCTCTTAGGAAAAACCCGATGATGATGCCTCTTTTGGTCTTGGTATCTTGACTGGAATAGAAGTGTGTGAGATCATTTTTATTGGTGGGTTTCCGATAAACTTGAAATCTTAGGTTGTTGTCTACTTTGTGAATGAGGACGTCGAGGAAAGGTAGCTTGTCATTGACTCTTCTTCTAGTGTAAACTGGATCGCCGCTACATACGAACCCATCAGCACTCAACAGTGGGAGACGCTCACAAAAGATTTTCTATACAAAACCAGACAAATACTCAAACGCACTAGAGAAGGGAAGAAACTTCTGTACTTGTTACCAAGCATCCCTAAACCAGCACACATGTATGGTTTACCCAAGACCCATAAACACAATATTCCTCTCAGACCAATCACGTCAGGAATAGGCAGTGCTCCACACAAACTAGCCGGAGTTCTTGCCAAACATCTTTCCTGCCTTCTGGGGACCATCAGCCCCGCTCATCTTAAACACTCAGGCGACCTTCTCAACCGCATCCGAAACCTCTCCATCCATAACAAGAAACTAAGCAGTTTGGATGTGACTTCCCTCTTCACAAAAGGACCTACCAAAAAAGCCATCGAGGTTCTACGAAGTAAAGTCAATCAGGACCTTAATCTTCCTCTACCTCCCGGAGATTTTGTTGACTTGATTGAACTCTGTGTTAATTTCAACTGTTTTTCTTTCAATAACATGCTCTACAAACAAACCTACGGCATGGGAATGGGGTCCCCCATCAGTGCCGTCCTAGCCAACTTATACATGGAACACCTAGAGTCTGAACACTTCGCCAACATCATCCCTTCAAGCGTCACTTGGTTACGTTACGTGGACGACGTCCTCGTAATAACTCCCAAACGTTTTGATGTACGGAATCTTCAGGCAAGGCTCAACGCAGTTGAACCGGCGATCCAGTTTACACTAGAAGAAGAGTCCAATGACAAGCTACCTTTCCTCGACGTCCTCATTCACAAAGTAGACAACAATCTAAGATTGCAAGTTTATCGGAAACCCACCAATAAAAATGATCTCACACACTTCTATTCCAGTCAAGATACCAAGACCAAAAGAGGCATCATCATCGGGTTTTTCCTAAGAGCATACCGAATTTGTAGTCCTGAGTTTCTTGACGAGGAATGTACATACATTCACCAAACATTCACTGAGTTACAATTTCCTTCTTTTTTCATCAAAGACTGCAAGAAAAGAGCTCTTCAGATCATTAATTCTCCACGCATCAACACCGCTTCCAACAAAGTTATAATTCTTCCCAACAGCCAGGTTTCACTAAACGTCTCAAAAGTACTTTCACAAGCTAACACCAGAGTCGCCATCGCTTCTAGCACTTCAATAAAGGATTTAACCAGGACAAAATCCAAGCACCACGAACCAGTCAATGCAGGAGTTTACACTATACCCTGTGGAGGCTGTGACAAGATTTACGTAGGTGAAACAGCAAGAAACCTCGACACCCGCCTCAATGAACACATTTACGCATGTAGGAACGATAACCTGAACAACGCCTGTGTACAACACCGAAATTCCACCAATCATCTCATGAAATTCAGAGACGCCCAATTAGTGATCAAAGAAACTAATTTCCGCAGACGCAAGTGCCTCGAATCAGCAATGATCGCTGTTTCGAATACAATTAAACAAAACAACGGCAGCTTCACCATAAGAACATAAGAACATAAGAATGTAGGAACACTGCAGAAGGCCTACTGGCCCATACGAGGCAGGTCCTTATCAAAACGACATCTACCTAAAGCTACTCAAGAAATAACTCCCGTACCCCTTGACACCAATCAAACCCAGCCCCTCCCACTCATATATTTGTCCAGTCTCTTCTTAAAGCTACCCAAGGTCCTAGCCTCTATCACCCCAGTGGAAAGACTGTTCCACGCATCTACAACTCTGTTAGAAAACCAGTACTTACCTATGTCCTTTCTAAATCTAAATTTATCCAACTTAAATCCATTATTCCTGGTTCTTACCTGGTTCGACACCCTCAGTACTTTATTAATGTCTCCCTTGTTTATGCCCGTCATCCACTTATACACTTCAATGATATCTCCCCTCATTCTACGCCTCTCCAGAGAGTGGAGATTTAAGGCTTTAAGTCTATCTTCATACGGGAGGTTCCTTACACAGTAAATCATTTTAGCCATTCTTCTCTGTATGTTCTCTAATGAGTCTATGTCCATCCTGTAGGAAGGGGACCAAAACTGAGCAGCATAATCTAAATGAGGCCTCACTAGTGATGTATAGAGCTGTAAATTAACTTTTGGACTTCTGTTACTTATACTTCTTGAGATACCTCCAAGTAATCTGTTGGCCTTGTTGCGCACACTAAGGCACTGCTGTCTTGGCTTTAGATTTCTGCTTACCATGACTCCCAAGTCTTTTTCACATTCTGTATGACCAAGCTCTACTTCACCTAGATTATAGCTTCGAGGGTTATTTTCATTACCAAGGGCAAGTACCTTACACTTATCCACATTAAACTTCATCTGCCATTTTTCAGACCAAGACATTAATTTGTTCAAATCGTCCTGGAGTTCATTGATATCCTCCTCAGAGTGAATTATACGGCCTATCTTTGTATCATCAGCAAACTTACTCATGTCACTAGTAATCCATCATCAAGGTCATTAATGTAAATTATGAACAGGAGAGGGCCTAAAACTGATCCTTGTGGAACGCCACTAGTGACTAATCCCCATTCAGATTTCACTCCATTAATGGTAACTCTCTGCTTTCTATTGGTAAGCCATGCCTCAATCCATGCTAGAACTTTACCTCCTATACCATGAGCTGCCACTTTTCTTAAGAGTCTATTGTGAGGTACTCTGTCGAAGGCTTTACTAAAATCCAAATAAACAATATCATATTCCTTATCACTGTCAACTGCCTCAAATGTTCTATTGAAGAACGTCAGTAAGTTTGTCAGGCAGGAACGACCTCTCGTGAATCCATGCTGAGATTCATTTATCAAGTTATGCTCTTCAAGGTGACTTCTGATAATGTCAGCTATAATTGATTCTAATAACTTGCCCACTATAGATGTCAGGCTAATTGGACGGTAATTTGAAGGAGTGGACTTATCCCCTGATTTGAATATAGGAACCACATTAGCCATCTTCCACAACTCTGGCACAACACTGGTAAGGATGGACGCATTGAATACACTCGTTAATGGCTGACTAAGCTCCATCTTGCATTCCTTAAGTACCCTTGAAAACAACTCATCGGGTAAAGTAAAAGGACACAAGTGCAACTAATGTGACATTTATTGTGGCAACGTTTCGCTCTCCAGGAGCTTTATCAAGCCATTACGTAATGGCTTGATAAAGCTCCTGGAGAGCGAAACGTTGCCACAATAAATGTCACATTAGTTGCACTTGTGTCCTTTTACTTTACATATTGTCGGTAATTCTACCAACTTTATTACAACTCATCGGGTCCCGGGGACTTATTTTGTTTCAGTTTGTCTATCTGTTTAATAACCATGTCCCTCGTGACAGTAATATTAGTTAACTTAAATTCATCAGGAACTAAATAATTGTTAATTACTGGAATCTCATTTACATCTTCCTGTGTAAAAACTGACAAAAAATAGTCATTAAATAAGGAACACATTTCCAGTTCATTATCTGTCAGCTGTCCATTCCCAGATTTCAGAGGTCCTACTTTTTCCTTCACCTTCGTCCTATACACTTGAAAGAACCCCTTTGGATTAGTCTTTGATTCATTAGCAACTCTAATTTCATAGTCACGTTTAGCCTTTCTAATCGCCTTTTTTACTTCTCTTTTAAGCTGAACATATTGGTCAGTAAGGTTAACCTCTCCTCTTTTGATGCGCCTATAAATTCCCCTTTTCTCCCCTAATAGATGCTTTAGCCTCCTGTTAACCCATTTGGGATCGTTATTATTAGACCTAATTTCTCTCTGGGGAATGTATATACTCTGGGCACTGTGTACATTATTAAGAAAACAATCATAAAAGCAGATCCCTTCATATTCATAAGTATGATTATCGTCAATAAAATCATTAGCTAGATAACCCCAATCAAGATTAGACAGATGTTCTCTAAGTCCATTATAATCGGCAGAACGAAAATCATTATTCTTGTTTTCCCAATTAATGCTAACAGTGATGGATTTGTGATCACTTGCGCCAAGCTCTTCAGTGATCTCCAGGTTATTCACGAGTGTTTCCTTATTTGACAAGACTATGTCTAGCAAATTATTACCCCTGGTAGGCTCAGTTACACACTGTTTCAGAAAACAGTCCTGAACTGTTTCCATAAAGTCACTGGACTCTAGATTACCTGTCAAAGAATTCCAGTCAATTTGACTAAAGTTAAAGTCCCCTACTATGGCTATGTTACTGTGTCCAGAAGCCCTAACAATTTCGTCCCAAAGAAGTCTCTCTCTATCGTGATCCAAGCCTGGAGGTCGGTATATTACACCTAGAATTAGTTTTTCTTGACCCTCCACGAACTCTACCCAAACAGACTCTGTTACTGCTCCATCTATTTTTATACCATCTCCGAAGTCTTAGCAAGAATCCTCCTGAAAGCAGTTAACCCTGCCATCACATAGTCTCTCCTGTTATACTACACAAAGCACATTACAGAGAGTGAACACTGAAACAACCTGCCTCTTTCCAGTCTATATTTGTCCAACCTATTTTTATGTTACCCAAGGAATAGCTTTTATATTTATTAATCGCTCTACCATATTGTATTACAACTTTTGTCACTACTACTACTACTACTACTACTAGTGAACATCGAAATGGTACCTCACTAGTATTGCACCTCACTCTGAGCCTTTATATGCCCTCTGTGTCCATGTATTGTTTGTAATGGCTTGATAAAGCTCCTGGAGAGCGAAACGTTGCCACAATAAAATGTCACATTAGTTGCACTTGTGTCCTTTTACTTTACATATCATCATTATAGTGAAGATAAGGTCATGTGTATTTTCCAGTCTTGTTGGCTCCACTATCTGCTAGGCCATGGTGAATTTGTTGCAGAGATTTAATAGCTCATGTGTGTTTGTGAATTTTCATCTGTGCTGCTTCAGGGGTTATCTCTGCTAAAACATTACTTGCCACATTCCTGTATTTTAAGTGTCTTAAGTTGAAATCACCCAGCAACAAGATATTTGGGGCTGGGGTTTGAAGACTTTCCAGTCAATTTTCAAGAGTTGTTCCTTGAACTGTTGGAAAATTGTATCTGGTGGGTTTCATACAACCACAATGACAAGGTTCTGGTTTCCAATATTTACAGTCAAAACTTCAACTACATTTGTGGTGTTTAGTAATTCCGAGGAAATGAGAGACTCTGGTGACGGTAAACACAAAGATTGTCAAAATATTTAGGGGGAGATGCTAAACTTACAGGGGGCCCATACAGTGCCTTGGTAATGGGAAGCAATAGAGTTCGATCCAAAGAGGTGGGAGAACAAATTCAATTCCTTGGATTAAGAGCCCTTAACCTGCATCAAGTGACCTCCCATAAATTCAATTCAAATTCAAAGTTTATTCTCTATAAGGATTACAATGATGAGTTTACAGAAATTTGGTTATTGTGTGGTTTACATGTAGTAAAATAGTGATTACAGAGTGTACCACTAGAACGCTTAGCATGGCTAGGCATTTCGGGCAGACTTAGTTTTATTCTTAATTGTAAAATATTACAAATTATGAGGTAAGTTGGTATTATGGCTAAGTGACTAAATACTAGTTTGTGAGTTTAGCAATGTGAATGCTTTTGTTTTGGCACAGTACATAGTTTCAGTATTGGAGTATCACAGGATTCATTATTTTAAGATTGAGGTTAATATTTCTGTTTATGGTCAAATGAGTCAGTGAGTGTAAGTGTGAATCACCAGGTGGTATTCGTGTAGTTAGTTGACGGGGTGTATCAGGGAGATAAGATATTTTCTAATGGTAGTTTTGAAGGTGATGAATGTGTCTGCAGTTCTAGAGTTCTCAGGTAGGGTGTTCCAGATTTTAGGGCCTTTGACATACATTGAATTTTTGTAAAGGTTTAGTTGGACACGGGGAATGTCGTAGAGATGTTTGTGTCTGGTGTTATGCCTGTGGGTTCTGTCACAACTATCAAGAAAGCGTTTTAGGTCAAGGTTGATATTAGAGTTTAAGGCCCTGTAAATGTAGATTGCACAGTAGTAAGTGTGGATGTACTGAACTGGGAGTAAGTTTAGGTCTAAGAAGAGTGGGGGGGTGTGTTGCCAGGGATGGGATTTAGTGATTATTCTTACTGCAGCTTTTTGTTGGGTTATTATTGGCTTTAGGTGTGTTGCTGCAGTTGATCCCCAAGCACAAATAGCATAGGTGAGGTATGGATAAATAAGTGAGTGGTATAGTGTGAGAAGGGCATTTTGCGGCACGTAGTATCGTATCTTGGAGAGGATCCCAACCGTTTTGGATACTTTTTTGGTTATATGCCGGATGTGGGTGCTGAAATTCAGGTTGTTGTCAAGGTATAAGCCTAGGAATTTGCCCCCATTATTTCTGATAAGGGTTGAGCAAGAGGAGTCTAGCGCTCAGTTCAGCCTGTACTGTATAGTAGAAGTGCAATTATTTATTTTAGTCCCATTCTCAATAGAAGCTACCGTTCCCTTCTTCATTGGCACAGAGTTCAGCTCACAACAAGTATTGATATCACTTTTTGGGGGGAGTGGAAGAAGTCATTCACGTCCATCCAATCTGGCAAGTTCAATTAGGAAAAGCATCAGGATAAAACATTGTGATAGTAATAACAATATCTTTATTTCTACAAGTACATGTACATAGTATACAGGCCTAGCTGACATCAATAACATACTACTACATAAAAAGCCGCTTATGAAGAGCATTTCGGGCAAATTAGATCAATTTGGTCCCAGGATGCAACCCACATCAGCCGACTAACACCCAGGTACCCATTTTACTGATGGGTAAACAATGACAACCGGTGTAAGGAAACACGTCCAAGGTTTTCACCCTTGCCGGGAATCGAACCCGGACCCTCAATGTGTGAAGCTCTCGCTTCACACATTATATTAATATTAGGCATTATATTAACACATTATACACAAATAACCCGCACATAAACGAGAGAAGCTTACGACGACGTTTCGGTCCGACTTGGACCATTGACAAAGTCACACTAACCAGAGGTGGAGCAGGACGGCTATATATAGGCAGGAAGAGGTGGTGGTGGTAGTAGTAGTAGTAGTAGTAGTACAAGCATTGTATATAATACCGACAAGATGAAATTAAGACACATGCACAACACCCGGGCATCCCCAATGTAGACGTTTCGCCATCCAGCCAGCCACTGGATGGCGAAACGTCCACAACGAAGACAACCAGACGCCGCACATGTGTCTTAATTTCAACAGTAGTAGTAGTAGTAGAAGAAGAAGAGGTAGTAGTAGTGGTAGTGGTAGAAGTGGGAAATAAGGAAGACGAGCCAGTCAAATACAAAGGAAGGGGAGCACTGCAAGAGAGCTAGATGCCCACAGAGGGAGAGCAAGCGCACAGAGGTGCGTGAAAGGGGAAGTGGTGAAATAAATGAGGAAGGAACAGAAACACGAGACAGGAGAGAGAAAGACAACCCAGAGGAGAAAAGGAAAGAGGAAATGGGAAGAGGAAGAAGAAGAAAAAGAAAAAGAAAAAATGAGGATTCAGGTTAAGTCACGGGTGTTCTGACAGACTTAGGGAGCACAAAAATAGTGTTAGGCTTGCCGACACTAACAATGCTCTTTTCTGTCACGTCAGAGATCATAGCCATCCTATTGACTGGTCTTCTGCTAAAACTATCTTCCCTACTTCCAACTCGAACAGTCGGCGTCTAGTTGAATCCTCTCTAATACACAACTTTCCTTGTATGAACCTTAGCCCTGGCTTCGTCTCTGTAGCTGCCTTCCTCTCCCACTACATTGTAAAATGCTCCAAACTTCAGAACACCCGTGACTTAACCTGAATCCTCATTTTTTCTTTTTCTTTTTCTTCTTCTTCCACTTCCCCTTTCCTCTTTCCTTTTCTCCTCTGGGTTGTCTTTCTTTCTCCTGTCTCGTGTTTCTGTTCCTTCCTCATTTATTTCACCACTTCCCCTTTCACACACCTCTGTGCGCTTGCTCTCCCTCTGTGGGCATCTAGCTCTCTTGCAGTGCTCCCCTTCCTTTGTATTTGACTGGCTCGTCTTCCTTATTTCCCACTTCTACCACTACCACTACTACTACCTCTTCTTCTACTACTACTACTGTTGAAATTAAGACACATGTGCGGCATCTGGTTGTCTTTGTTGTGGACGTTTCGCCATCCAGTGGCTGGCTGGATGGCGAAACGTCTACGTTGGGGATGCCCAGGTGTTGTGCATGTGTCTTAATTTCATCTTGTCGGTATTATATACAATGCTTGTACTACTACTATACTACTACTACTACTACCACCACCTCTTCCTGCCTATATATAGCCGTCCTGCTCCACCTCTGGTTAGTGTGCAACGTCCAAGATTTACCAACAATACAAACCAACTAGGGAAATCAAGGACAGAATGAACAGGTACCAATTAGATTGCAGTAGACACTTCCTCACAGGGCAACCCTCCCGGGAAGCCCTACTAAGATCGAGAAGAGAGCTAATCGCCCTAATAACACAGCATAAGAGAGACCTTTGGGAATATCTTGTGCGCCAAGCCAACCAGTACAAATGCCACCCTGACCAATTCTGGAACACGATCCGCAGACTACTAGGGGCCAAACACACTCCCACTCAACACCTCTCTCACTCCTTCACCGACGCAAATGGTGAGGTTGTGGCTACCCTACTTGAAGACCCACTGGACCAAGCCAAGCTGATGGGGGAAGTATGGGAGAACATCCTTTCACACAACGACAGCAGAAGATTTAACAACACCCACTATCAGTGGGTCAATCAATGGCGGGACGAGAACCTAGAAGACTTTCATCCCATTCCATCAATAGACACAGCTACCCTTGAAGACGAACATCCCCTCACCAGACCAGTCATGCTCAGAGAAGTATCCCAAGTCATAGGGCGACTGAGAAACACAGCTCCAGGCCCATCAGGCATAAGAGCTAAACAACTAAAGTACCTCCCCCGTAACTGCAAGATGTCCCTGGTGAATATCTACAACGCCATCTTGGCATCCAGTCACTTCCCAGTGGCTTTCAAGACAGCTAAGATGATCTTCATCGCCAAACCAAACAAGGACAACCACAATCCCGAGAACTACAGACCCATCTCCCTACTCGAAGTCACAGGCAAAGTCTTTGAAAGAATAATCTCCAACAGACTCAACTATTACATGGAGTTCAACCACCTATTCTCTGAAAGGCAGTTCGGCTTCAGGTCCCACCGCAGCACTCAGCATGCCATAAACATCATCTACGATGCTGTGGCCAGCCTGAAGAAGCAAGGGAACCTGGCCCTAATCGCCACCAGGGACGTTCACAAGGCCTTCGACAGCCTTTGGCACGACGGTCTCATTTACAAACTCGTAGACCTCTCTGACCACAACTGGACCTTTCTCAGGCTCATCTACAACTTCTTAACAGGAAGAAAAATCATCCCCACCTTCCATGGAGCAGAAGCAACCCCCTTCACACCAACAGCAGGAGTACCCCAAGGCTCCTGCCTCAGCCCCGTCCTCTTCAACATATACGTCAACAACCTCCCCCAACCTGAACATACCGACACCATCATCACCCAATTCGCAGACGATGTCATCCATGTTGTCTCCTCCACCCCTACAGCTGGTGTAAACAAGCACAGGAGAGCAATCGAGAAAATGAATGAAGAACTAAATAGAACTGCCAGGTGGGAGAAAAAATGGAGAATCACAACCAACCCTGACAAAGTCCTCATCAGCACCGTTGGGTGCTTACCATCAACCATAGAAGAAAAAGGGGGCATTTCCATCAGAGGTACCCGTATTGCTATAAGGAACCCAAACAAGATCCTAGGATACGAGATCGGCAGGTTACTCAACTCTACAACCCACGTAACCAAAAAAGTAAACCTAGCAAAAGCCCGCCTTGGCCAACTTTATCGATTCAAAACAGCCCCTCCCCACATCAAACTTCACCTGTACAAGATGATGATCAGACCTCTGCTAGAATACCCCTGCGTACCCATGTCGCTCACAACCAAAACCAACATGCTCAAACTCCAAAGAGTACAAAACAAAGCCCTCCGCTTCATCACGAACACCAGACTCAGAGACAGAATCAGATCAGAGGACCTACACATACAACAGAGAATCCCTGCAATCAACGTCCGATTAGACAAACTTACTAAGAGACAACTATATGACATGCAGGAACTCTACATGCCTGACAGAGAGAATCCCCCCCCAACCAGTGAACACAACCAACTATACCATCACCACCCCTCCCCACAGATCCCAAAGAATGAGCCTCCAACAAAGAGTTCGACGCTTTATCCACAAGGAGAATTTCCCTCATCCCAATATCTTAAGCGGCCTCCCCCCAGAAGAAGAATGGATACCACCAGAACCATTCTATGTCCAGTAACACGGGCAAGCCCTCCCCATCTCCGGGTGACCCATCTCTATCAACCAACACCTCACAACTGACCTCGCTACATCTACTACTACAATACAGCAGGACACCACCTCAGTCACTGCCTTGCTGGCCGACTCCAGGTGAGCAACCAACCTCCATCGAATGCCCAGCAACCTTCGCCTGCAGCTGCGCCTCCTGACCAACCTCTTGCGAAAAAAAAAAGGCAAGCAATTCTATACAGTATGCATCCTTCCAATTCAATGGCGCAGTGGTATAACACAATATAGCATTGCGTAATTGATGGGCAGGAGGTATACCCTACACACATAACCAACCTCTTCATAAATTACTTAATATGCACACATGCATATTCAAATTACACCAAAGTGGATAGGCCACTACCTTTTTATATCCCCACCTACCCCTCCTCCCTCCCCAACCTTTCTCAAACTTCCATCCTTACCCATCCTTCTTCCCCCACTCCCCTCTTACCAAAGCTCTGGTCAGAACCTCGAACCTCGAACCTCGAACCTGGTTAGTGTGACTTTGTCAATGGTCCAAGTCGGACCGAAACGTCGTCGTAAGCTTCTCTCTTTTATGTGCGGGTTATTTGTGTATCGTTCCAGTCACGGTATTGTGCCATTTTTGTTATTTATTAACACATTATATTAATAAATAACAAAAAGGCACAATACCGTGACTGGAACGATACACAAATAACCCGCACATAAAAGACAGAAGCTTACGACGACGTTTCGGTCCGTCTTGGCCAGCTAATATTAATATAACCATATCATGACCCTTGTTAGCAAAATTATTTAAACACATTGTCTCGTTATACACTACACTGAAAACTAAATCCAAGAATTAAGAGAAAGTATCACACCTCGGTTGTCATCAGCAGCGCTGTGGC
>NC_069486.1:23883392-23923206 GCF_026875155.1 Cherax quadricarinatus
TGGGAATAATAATTGTCAGTGGAACCCCTTTCCCTACTGAACAAAAAAAAACTAAGGGGAAAAATAAATAAATGAAGAAATGATTTGGAAAAACAAAAAAAAAATGATTTTGGGGAATTTTACTTAAAATTTAAATATAATAAAAAAAAATGGCCTTCAGTTCTTGTTGGGTAGGAGTAGGTATGGCCCTAGATAGTTCCTCTGATGTTATTTATGTAGGTTATCCTGGGCAGATGGTAATCCGATGTTCTGGAATCTCCTACCACTTGGATGAGCACAAGTAGTATAGGTAAGGGCCGGTAGTTGTAGAATAATGTTAATAAGTATTATTAACACACGTCTTGCCCCTTTATCTGGCGTCTATCCTGGAAGACCACGCCAGGAACAGAGCTGACAAATAAGAGAAAATAAAACTGGTTACCCATAGTCATGATAATATAACATTAAGAAAGAAAAAGAATGATAAATGCCAAAATCATTACTGGTAACCAGCAAACACTAGAAAAGAACAAACAGTAATACTCCTGGTAGATCACCCCACCTGATTAGGAGAAGAGTGGAGGCGAAGTGACTCTCCAAACTTCAATCCACACCAGGTAAGGTCAATATTACCAGGAGTAGAAACTTTAACAAATCGGACACCAGGAACTAGTTTTGCCCCAGCCCGCCAGAGAGGGGGGGGTGTGTGCGCGCGCAACGTAACTCGCTAATGGTTCCTGGGTGCCCGAACAACCTTAACCCCACTTACACCTACTTTTCCCTCACAATAATAATAATAATATATTTTATTTTGACATGATACATGTATGTACAAAGTAGAGTAATAGTTGGGTGTACATACCAAAACCCCCTTTATATGCAGAGCATTTCTGGCAAACTTAAAATTAACTTAAGATTAATAAGGCAATAACAGTATATATGGTCATTAGATGAGTTACAGTGAATATAAGAGACTTGAGTATTCTATTAAGTCACACTATATGACTTTAATAAGTCTTGTAGAGAAGACATGCATTTTTTATTATTAACCTTAGGTGGATACAATGGAGTGATTAATATTTGAGATGAATACTGTCTGTCTTCCACCAAGGTAGTGACCCAAACAAAGAAGAAATGCTTTTGCCATCACAGTCTTGCCAGAGTGGCACTGATACTACACCTCAAAACTGCAAACATTTCCACCCATCCTTTAGGGTGCAGGTACTGTACTTCCTTAGTTGTGTTGTATAGTAATCGAAGAGAGTTGTTGGATAAATGTACTTGAAATATTTGTCATTTTGTATTAGTGATTTGTATTAAAAGTCATATACAGTAGACTGTTGTTTAACACGGTTTTGTCTTGCACATTTTGGTTATAGCACGATTGAAGAATTGTGGCATTTTTGTGTTTGACAACTTTGTAAAATTAGTTTAACACAGTTATGGGAGGGAAAAAAAATTTTGAGCCCGCGGTCGCCCATGGGGCAGGATGGGCTACAGCCATCCCCCGCTACCCCCACCACCCTCCCAGCCTTCAGTTTCGGTTCATACGTGTGTTGGACGAATCTGTGCCAGTAGCTCCCTGTGTTTTAGATATGTATTAATTGACATGTCTTAAATCTGCCAAGCAATCATGGCACCCAGTAGGCATACAAGTGTTGCTACAAGTTGCAAGAAAAGGTTTAAGCTTCTAGTCTTAGAATTAACAAAGAAAATAGAGATATTGGACTAGAGATACCCTGTGGCGGGAATGAACTGTCAGTTTGTACACAAAAAGTATTAGGTAATATGAGTTTGTGTGACGACTGTCTGACTTGACTGACTGAATGACTTGACTGACCTACCGAATGACTTTGCCCTTGTAGTAGACCCTGTCAGTTGTATAGTACAGGTCGGCCACACTAATCCGGCATCACTGGGTCCTGTAGTGTGCTGTATTAGTGAATTTGCTGGATTACAAAGTGGTTAGGTTAGAGTACACATAATTAACCTATCAAGAGAGAGAGAGACTTTCTGCTATATCTCCTCATTTTCATCACTGCTTTCTCCTCTGGCTTGCTGCTGCTGTGGATTTACAACCATCTGCACAATTTCTGAGTCGGTATAATACAGGTCCGCCATCACAAATCCGGCAATCAGTTATTCGGTTCCTTCAGTTATTCGGCACTAATTTTGACTAGCATAATTTCAATTTCCAGGGTTGCCACACCAACCTGCTGGTACTGTTTGGTGGCACTACTTGCTGCATAAATCATTCCAGTTTCTTTTTCTCCATTTATTGTTATAACTGCTTGCTTTTAGCCCTAGCCATGGTTCCAATGAATAAAAGAAAATGCTTCTCATTATGGTAAAGCACCAACACAGTACATATCCATTGAAGATAAGGTGGCTTGAAGCACTGTCGGCTGCCATGAGCTCAGTATCATGATTAGTAAGTAAGTAAGTAAGTAAATTATTCAGGTATCACAATACAGTTTACATAGAACATCATACGATACAGCATATGTGTAGAGAACCTAGGATAACCCAAAAAGTCAGACAGTGAGACTTATTTCCATTGGGGTCCTTTTAACCCTTCTTATTATAATATAAAAAGGTTAAAATATTTTCTTATTATTCTATAATGAAGATACCACTTAATATCATACAAAAAAGACTATCTACACACGAGGGTCATTAAGACCTATCCTACAATACAGGGTCATTAAGACTACTACTACCCGAGGGTCATTACGGACAATCTACAATACAGGGTCATTAATAGGGATAAGGTAAAATTTAAACCACGTATTTTTAGCTAAAAAAATAGAAATCATTCCCCCTCCCTCTGTTGCTTTTCATTCATCAGACACTTTTTGGCAGTCTACCTTGAACTGTTCAAGCTATGACTGGCCTTGACATTTGTGGGCATCCCTGTTTCCATTCCTTTATATTGCTGTAAAATAAAAAAGTTGTTTTAACTGGCCACTGACTGTGGGTACTACATAGTTGTGCTCTCTTCCCCCTAAGTACTAGATTTCTTTGGTTCCCAACCTTGACAAAATTGACATGCAAGATATTCTGGACACTGTTCGTGAGCAATTTTATAAACAATGATTTACTTCAGTTGTTTTTAACCTCATGTCTTCAACATTCAGCATATCCAACTGCTGAATTCACCTGGCCTACATGTTCTCTTGGTCCCCAGCCCCAGGATGAATCTTACGATTTGTCTGGGTGATTTGCAGTCTCTCTTTCATTTTTTTGTCAGGCAGAGTACCAAGAAAGCAAGCGTAATCCCACATGGCATTGTATAAGGGCTAGACATATGGGTCCTGCGAGCCTCAGTAGGTAGACACTGTGCTTGTCTATACAGGAACTTCAGCCTGGCATTCGCTTTCTTTACTACACTGTTCCCTATCAATTCTCCTGACATGCATGGGTCAAAGGGGATTCCAGATATTTAACTGATGAAACCAAAGTGATGGACTCCCCATTACACTGAACATTAAAATTATTTACCCTTCTCAGTTTATGTTTCGTTCCAAAGAGAATGGCTTCAGTTTTCCCTAGGTGTAATGATAGTTTGTTGTCTACTAACCATTTGCTGCAGGACTCCAGTTCCAGTGTTAAAACATTAGCAATATCTTGTGGGTCTTTACCTGTCACTAACAGAGCACTGTCATCTGCATACAGTAGGAGTTTGCACTTGACACTGATGCAGGAGAATATGCTTTATTATTACGCTAATATCAACACTACAGCTTATTTGCCTATCACAATTAATCTAATATGACATAATAAAGAATATAAATAACATAAAACATGTTAAATACTCCAGAATAAATAATTGGCATAACACCGAGCAGTTCGACGGAGATATGAAGAGGATATGGTATACAAATACCATTCTCCTATCCCTGTCTTGGGGGCTTATATTAGAGAAAATGGAGTGTAGCACATGGCTAACTGTGATATACCCTTGTACTGCACCATAAACCTGAAACAAAAAAGTTATTTTCTCTATATAGATTATCACACGTAGCAGCATATGTGTAAAGAACCTAGGATAACTCCAAAAAAGTCAATGTGGCTTATTTCTAGTACCTGGCTTGGGTTAGCCATATATGATTTTTGGTAAATATTCGATTCCCAGCTGGGTAGAAACATAGGCTGTGTTTCTTCACACCTGTTGTCTGTTTACCCATCAGTAAATGGGTACCTGGGTGTTAGCCGACTAGTGTGGGTGTTATCCTGGGACACTGGCCTAATTTTCTTGAAATACTCTGCATAACAAGTGGCTTTCTATATAATAGTATGTCACTGATCTCAGCTAGGCCTGTGTACCGTGTACATGTACGTGTAGTAAATAAAGATATTATTATTATTATTGTTATTAATAATAATAAAATAATAATATTATTATTATTATTTTCTCAATTGTTTGTTGGGTTATCTTATTGAAACTTGGGCAATGTATGATGGAAAGATACTTCTTAACGTACACCGAAAATGAAAGAAATCAGACTATAAATAGCGGAGTTCACTTCTCAGCCATTAGCAGCCGCTTAGCGGTATATTTTTGTATGGTTTTTATGGTTATATTCTCGTTTTTTTGGTCTCATTTGATAGAATGAAAGATATATTACAGAAATAGATATGATTTTGATTGCTTACATGACGAAAAGCACCTCGAAATTGCGCTCACAGTAGCGAAAATGTTCTATTGTTTAGCGAGGCTCAAGAGTAAACAAATGACGTCACCGACCAATACCTGTCCGCCTGCCAGTCCAAATTCCAATACGGAGTCAAGAATGGGTTGACATTATTTACACAATTCTTACAATAATGCAGCAGTCTACATAACAGTAAATTTCTATTTTTTGTGAATAAAAGTTCCAAATGGTAAGCAAGAGGGGCCTAGAGCTGTGACTAATGAACAGAGAAAATGTTATTTTAATGCCAGAATGTCTGCACTGTTTATTCTGGATCCTATTTTGAAATTGGCATCTGTTGAAATTTGTGTGAAATTGGGCCAATTGCCAATTTTTGACCACTTTATTGGGTAGTTGATATAAGTCAATGGGCGTGTTTCTTGTACTCAATTGACAGACTAGAAGTAAATAAGTTTATTCAGGTATACACAAATACAGTTACATAGATTATCATACATAGCAGTGTATGTATAGAGAACCTAGGATAACCCAAAAAGTCAGTGACTTATTTCCAGTGCCTGGCTTGGGCTTGCCATATATGATTTTTGGTAAATATTTTTTTTCTCAGTTGTTTGTTGGGCTATCTCATTGAAACTTGGGCAATGTATGATGCTTCTTACCGTACAATAAAAATAAAAAAGACGGACGATAAATAAGGGAGTTCACTTCTCAGTCGCCTCTTTGTGGTATATTTTCGCATGGTTTTTGTGGTTGTATTCTTGTTTCTTGGTCTCATTTGACAGAATGGAAGATATATTACACAAATAGACGTGATTTTTGATTGCTTTCACGACGAAAAGTACCTTGAAATTGAGCTCAAAGTAGCGGAAATGTTCGATTTTTGCCGATGTTCAATGAACTTTGTGTAAGTCAAGTTGGTTAATTTTATTAAGTGTATTCTAACCTAACCACTCTGTAATCTGGCAAACTTGGTAATCTGGCACACTACAGGTCCCAATGATGCCGGATTTGTGATGGAGGACCTGTAATGAAATATGAGTAGGTATAATGATGAAATATGAGTCGGTATAATGATGAAATATGAGTCGGTGTAATGATGAAATATGAGTCGGTGTAATGATGAAATATGAGTCAGTGTAATGATGAAATATGAGTCGGTGTAATGATGAATATGAGTTTGGTGTAATGATGAAATATGAGTCGGTGTAATGATGAAATATGAGTCGGTGTAATGATGAAATATGAGTCGGTGTAATGATGAAATATGAGTCGGTGTAATGATGAAATATGAGTCGGTGTAATGATGAAATATGAGTCGGTGTAATGATGAAATATGAGTTGGTGTAATGATGAAATATGAGTCGGTGTAATGATGAAATATGAGTCGGTGTAATGATGAAATATGAGTCGGTGTAATGATGAAATATGAGTCGGTGTAATGATGAAATATGAGTCGGTGTAATGATGAAATATGAGTCAGTGTAATGATGAAATATGAGTTGGTGTAATGATGAAATATGAGTCGGTGTAATGATGAAATATGAGTCGGTGTAATGATGAAATATGAGTCGGTGTAATGACGAAATATGAGTCGGTGTAATGACGAAATATGAGTCGGTGTAATGACGAAATATGAGTCGGTATAATGATGAAATTTGAAATTATGCTAGCTGAAATTAGTGCTGGATTACTGATGGAACCGGATAACTGATTGCCAGATTAGTGATGACTGACCTGTACTAGTAGTAGTCCCTGTCAGTTATATAGTACTTGTAGTAGTCACTGACAATTATATAGCACTTGTAGTAGCCCTGACAGTTATGTAATAGTTTGTTTTAGTGCTCTACTGTATCAAATACTTTCCATAGGTCAGTGAAGAGCCCCAGAGAATATTAATTTTTTCAGTTGCTGTACAGTATACAGTAATTCGAACATCTGAGGTAGTACAATTTATGATACAATCTTACATTTTTACGTTTGTAATTAGTTCTTTCACAGTGGTAGAATACAAATATTCTATATTTCACACTGTTATTAACCCTTTCAGGGTCCAGAGGCCAAATTTAAAAGTGTGCACCAGGGTCCAAGAAATTTCAAAAAAATTTTTTGTTATTTTTTCCTTATGAAATGTTAGAGAAACTTTTTCTGAAGGTAAAACAAAAAGTACGAAATTTGATGGAAAATTGATGAAATTATGCTCTTGCGATTTTGCCAACTTTGACTCCCATTTTATTCAATTAATTCAATTCAAAGTTTATTCTCTATAAGGATTACAATGCTGAGTTTACAGAATTTGGATATTGTGTGGTTTACATGTAGTAAAATAATAATTACAGAGTGTACCACTAGAACACCTAGCATGGCTAGGCATTTCGGGCAGACTTAGTTTAATTCTTAATTTTAAAATATTACAAATTATGAGGTAAGTTGGTATTATGGCTAAGTGACTAAATACTAGTTTGTGAGTTTAGCAATGTGAATGCTTTTGTTTTGGCACAGTACATAGTTTCAGTATTGGAGTATCACAGGCCAACTTATGACTAGTTAAGATTCATTATTTTGAGATTGAGATTGATATTTCTGTTTATGGTCAAATGGGTGAGTGAGTGTAAGTGTTAACCACCAGGTGGTATTCATGTAATTAGTTGACAGGGTGTATCAGGGAGATAAGATGTTTTCTGATGGTAGTTTTGAAGGTGATGAATGTGTCTGCAGTTTTAGAATTTTCAGGTAGGGTGTTCCAGATTTTAGGGCCTTTGACATACATTGAATTTTTTGTAAAGGTTTAGTCGGACACGGGGAATGTCATAGAGATGTTTGTGTCTGGTGTTGTGCCTGTGGGTTCTGTCACAACTATCAAGAAAGTGTTTTAGGTCAAGGTTAATACTGGAATTTAAGGTCCTGTAGATGTAGATTGCACAGTAGTAAGTGTGGATGTACTGAACAGGGGGTAAGTTAGATCTATGAAGAGTGGGGGGGGTGTGTTGCCAGGGATGGGATTTAGTGATTATTCTTACTGCGGCTTTTTGTTGGGGTTTAAATTGGGTTTTAAAGGGGGGTTGCTGCAGTTGAACCCCAAGCACAGATGCAAAAAGGTTTAGGTATGGATAGGTAAGTGAAGGGTTTAGTGTGGGGAAGGGGCCCTTTTGGGGCCCATAGTATCGTATCTTGGAGAGGATCCCTCCCCGTTTTGGATATTTTTTTTTGCTTATGTTTGGATAGGGGTGCTAAATTTTAGGTTTTTGTAAAGGTATGGGCCGGGAAATTTCCCCTCATTATGCCGGGCAATTGAGTGTTGCCCGATCTTAATGTTAATTTGCGCATCTCCTGCTTGCCCCCCAAAACAAAATTTTAGTGGGTTTTGGGCCCAATTTTTAAAAGCGAAAATTTTTATTGGCGGGTCCCAAGTCGTTTATTTTGATCGCTCCTCATTAACAATCTGTCGGGGTGGCAAATTGGGTTGAGAGATGATTTTAAGTCTTGCGCCCAGCAAAGAGAGGGGGTTCAGGGTTGGGGATCTTTGGAAAGTCTTTTATGTATATAAAGGAAAGAGTGGGCCCAAAGGCCCAATTTTCCCTCAGAACTGGTATCAAGTGGCTTGTTGTTGATGCTGTGTTTTTTAATGGGGGAAAACTGATTACCTTTTAAGAAGGTAAGTTTTTGAAATATGCAAGCAAAAGCCTCTTATCCATAAGGGTTTAATTTTGGGGGGGTAGGATGCCGTGGTTACTGTGTCAAAAGTTTTTTCTTGGGTCAAAAAAAATTCCCTAGTGAATTTTCCTTTTTTTTCCAAGCTGTGAAAAAACAGATCTAGCATTTTTATAAATTGGGGCATCGTTGGTGCTTTTATTTTTCCTAAATTTTCCAAATTGCGGGGTTGAGTATGTTTTGTGCCGTTAAAAGATAAGATAAGTTTTTCTTTTTGGGAATTTTAACCCCGGAGGGTTACCCAAACCCAGGATAACCCAAAAAAGGGCCCAGTGGTCATCGGGGACTGTCTAACTTTTTTTCCTTTGGGGGGCCTTTAAAATTTTTACCCCCCAGGAGGGCGCCCCAAACCGGGTCGATAACACCCAGGTCCCTTTTTTGCTGCAAAGGTGAACGGGAAAACAGGTGTAAGGAAAGGGTTCGAAATTTTTTCCCCCCCCCCGGGGAACAAACCCCCGGGGGCCCCTCCGTGTGTGAAGCGGGACCCTTTAGCCCCCCGGGCCCCCACCACCGGGCCCACCTTTTTCACGATTTTCCCCAAAAGTTTTTTGGTTAGCAATGGAAAGTTTGATTTTGGGCCCTATAGATTTTAAAAATTTCTGTAGGTCCCCCTTTAGGGATTGGGAAACCCCTTGCCGCTTGAGTAGTTTGGGGAAGGGGTATTTTCTATTTGACTTTTTTAAAAAGTAATGAAATAGCATCGAGGGGGACAGGGGGCCGCTCTCTTGTACAAAAATGGGGGGGGAACATGAGCCCAGATTCCCAGTTTTTTTAAAAAGGGCGATTTTTATAATTGGGTTTGCCTTCCAGGGGCTCAGTTGGAGCAAGATAGGGGAAATTTTAAAAATTTCCCCCCATCTAGGAAAGCCCCCCGGCAGGGGCCTTGGTACGTGGGTTTATTGGCAAATTAAAACCAGGGTTTTGAAAGAAGTCGTTTTTTTTGGGTTAGCTGTGCAGTGGGATGCAGTGGTGTTTCATTGGGTTTTTATTTAAAGGAAAAATATTTTTGGTTTTTTTTCAGTTTGGGGGTTCCCTAAAATCTGGGAATTTTTTTTCCCCCAAGGTCTTTTTATATCTCTTGTTTCAGTGAATCTACTGGAGTAGTATATTTGGTTTGGTTTCTTTTTTACTTTGGTGAGGCCTGATAAATTTGTGTTTAAGAATATTTTTGTGTTTAAACCCCCCTGTCTATTTTGTTTTTCCCTATTGGTTTTTTCTTACAATTTTTTTCCCGGAAGGGTGCTGGTTGGGCCAGGGGAAACCAAAACCCGGTTTGTTTGTGATCTTTTTTCTTTTTTTAATAGGCCCTTTGGTTTGTTGTTTTGTCTAATAATTTGTTAAGAAAAATGTCTGTCCAGTCTTTAAATCCCTTTGGCCCTTTGGGAGAATTTTTGTAGGCCAGTCAACAGTCTCTAGGTCAGCTGTGAACTTCCTTTTTGGGGCCCTCATCATGGAGTCTAAATGAAACTTTTTTGGGATTAAATGGGGGGGTTTTCCCAATGTTTGTAAAGGGGAAAGGTGGGGTAGGGGTCTGTAGTGTATCTGTGTTTTACCCCTGTTTTTAAGGGGGGGTAGTTTTTTGGGGTCCATATGTGGTTATTATGGTTGCATTTGGGTTTCAGTGACCCCTGGTTGGTTTATTTAAATTTTGGTATAAAAATGGGGTTGTTCATTTTGGGTTGATGAAAATCAATTAACAGGCTGATCATCTGTGGCCAAGGTTGATGTTGAAGTTCCCGCTAAGAGAAGGTGGGGCTTTTTCATTTGTCTGTTTGTTATTATGCCTTTTAATTTTTTCAAACCCGAAATTTGGGATGTTTTTTGGGGGGGGATCCCCGGGAAATGGAAAAGGTTTTTTTTTTTTTTTTTTTTTTTTTTTTTTACGTTTTTTTTTTTTTTTTTTTTTTTTTTAAAAAATTTTTTTTTTTTTTTTTTTTTTTTGGGTTTTTTTTTTTTTTTTTTTTTTTAAAAAAATTTTTTAAAAAAAAAACCCCCCCCAAAATTTTTGGTCCCCCCCTTTTTGGTCTTTCAGTTGTGGATTTTCTGTGGGTTTCCCCGGGAGAGGGGAGAAAATTTTTGTGTCCCCCGCTTAAGCCGGTCTCCGTTTAAAAATAATGCCGGGGAAGGGTTTTTCCCTTTTTGATTCAAGGGAGTGCAGGAGGCCTCATAAATGTTTGCTTAAGGGGCCTAATGTGTTAAATACTGAAAACTTTTAAACATTGGGTTTGGAATTTGTGCTGGCCCTTTTGATGCTGTTAGGGAAAGGCAGTTACTTTCCAAAGGTTTTGATTGTGGGCAGAAATTTTTAGGTTTTTTGTCAGGGGCCCCTTTATCCCTTTATCTTTCCCGGTTTAAATTAAAAGGTTAATTTTTATCCTGATTTTTTGTGTTTGGGTTTTTGTACTGATATCTGTAGTGGTGGGGAAATTTGGAAAAGTTTTATTTGCTGTACATTTTGGTCAGTGGGGGTATAGTCAAATAATAACCAAAAAGGGTTGGGGTTGTCTATGTGTTGTGCTGGAATGAGCTAAAACAACTAAGGGATAAAAAATAAATAAAAATACAAAATTTAAAAATAGCACAAAATTACTTGTAATTGACTTTGGTCTAAAGTAATGACTTTGGGTTTGTCTAAGGGGGTTTAGTAGAAAGAGCTAAAGTAAAAAACTAGGTTTTTAAACTAAAAAAATAAAAAAACAAAAATTTAAAAAAAGCAAACCGGGCTCTCACTAGTAATTTCAAATATGGTTAAAAATAATGAATTTGGTTTTTGACTATGTATTTAGCTAGAATGAGCTATATAAAAACTGAGTTTAATTAATGAAATAAAAAAGGCACAAGACTCTCAATTGTAATTGCACTAAGGGGTTATTTTAAGTTGTTTACAAGGGAAATTTGAGTATAAAAAATTTTAAAATTTACAAAAAATAAAAAATGCAAGTTAAGGTAGCAAAATAATTTAAAAAAAAATTTGAAAAAAAAATAATGAGGGGTTGGTACTAGTTTCAAAAATATTTAAGGGCCTTGAGCAATAAATAAAATTTGGGAAAATACACTAATTGCCCCACACAATTTAGTCACTAAGATATGAAAAAAATCTTGAATAGGGATTTTTAAACTTATTTAAAATAAAAAAACCAAAAATTTAAATGGTACTTGCAAATTTCACTAGGGGCCCGGTTGGTTGTTGACAAGATCAAAAGTTTAACTAGATTTAAAAATTTACAAAAAAAAAATTTCCCCAAATTTTAAAATTTCCAAAAGAAAAATAAGTAAAAAAAAAACAATGGCAAAGTTTGGTTATAATATTTATTGTAAGATAGGAAAGGTCCCAGGTACAAAGGCACACAAGTGCACCCGGTACACAGGTACAAATGATAATTAAAAAAGGGTTTGGGGTTGAATTTTACAAACTTGGGAAAATTTTCAACAAAATGTTATGGGAAGTTTTTAAAAAAATTTTTTTTAATTTTTAAAAAAAATAAAATTGACTGGGAAAAAATGGTGTTTAATTAAAATTTTTGTAAGTAATTTAATTTATTACAAAATAAGTGAAAAAGTAAAAGTTTATTTCTTTCAAAATTTTCCCCTGGGTTATTTTGGGAGGACAAGGTAAAAAGAGTACCTAAATAGTAAATGTGGCATTAAAAAAAAGGTTAAAGGTTTAAATTTGACAAGTAATGGTTATTAAATGATGTCAAAAATGTTAAGGTAAATTGTAAAGATATAAAAATGGTAATTATTAAAATTTTAGTAAATAATATCAATTGATAGACAGTGGACCCCGGTTCGATATTTTTTTACCCCGAAGTTGTTCAGGTGCCCGTACTGACCGAATTTGTTCCCATAAGGAATTTGTGAAGTAGAAAAGTCCCTTTCAGACCCCCCAAAAATAAACGTACAAACGCACTAACATTAAAAACACTTACATAATTTTGGGCGCCTTCGGAGGTGATCGTTATTTCGGGGGGGCCCTGTGTTTAAAAAATAGGTAGTAATATGGACAAGAAAGTATCGATTCAGCTAAATTTAAGCAAAAAAAAAGTAAATAAGAAAATTAGATAAGGTGACTTTTTGCTTATGTAAAATTTACAAAATGAGGTAGTTGATTTTTAAAATTTCTAAAAGATTGAAAATTTCGAGATTTGGGAAAAAATAATGGGCAAAAAAATACACAATTACGAGGCTTTTTGGTTTGGGCATTTAGTTATTCTCTGTAAGTCAGTATCCCGGGGAAAAACGTGAAAAGATCTTTTCGTTCGTATGTTACAGTTGGGCCCACATTTGTTTTTTTTAAAGGGAAAATTTTTCCCCTCCCCTGTGAAACATTGGGGTTTTATTGTGTTTTTATTCTCCCGCTTTAAATTTTTTTTGACTATCCCGGAAAGGTTTTTTGAAAGTTTTTTGGTTTAAAAAACATCGTTTTTGTTTTACCTCTTTCTTTACTTTAAAAAGATCAATAATTTAAATCTTTTTTTCCCGTCATGTGGTGGGAAATTTAAACATATCAATTTTTCTACCATGGGATCCTAGTTTAAAAATGGCTTCTTTTTTTTTCTGACTCTGGTTTCAATAACAACCCTTTTTTGGGGCCTTTATGATTTTGCAGAGTAATTTTTTTCGTTTGGGTTTTGGGTTTTATCACTGGGAAAAAAATGGCTGTTAACTATTACTGCGTTTCCCATAGTTTTTTTGCTCATTTTATCTTTTGGAAAAAAGTGTCACTGAACTGGTTTTTCTTTAAATTGTTCTTCCCTTCTTTTTCTGCTTTTTCAACCTTTGGATTAAGAGATATTATTTTTTGGGTATGGCTATCTATGACTGTTTGGATGGTCTTGTCACAGTTAGTCATTCCTGGTATTGATAACTTTCGTTCAAGACTGAGGATTTTGTTCTCGAGTTGTGTCGTCCTGGTGTCTTGTGAATTACAATAAAAACAGTCAATCAAATAATTAGCTATTTTACTAGTATTACTTCAGTTCTATCGAATGAGCACAAGAAATCACTCGGTCAACTGTTTCAACTACAAAATAGTGATCGGAAATTGGTAATTTGGCCAATTTAATGCAAAGATCAAAATATTCCAATTTCAAAATAGGGTCCAGAATAAACAATGCAGGCATTCCTGGCACTAAACTAACATTTCCTCTGCTCATTAGTTATGTTTTCAGGCTTTAAACAAATTAATTCCATTTTATTTTTTATTCACATAATGAATTTTTATTCAAACCAAAGAATAGAAGATTTACTGTTATGCAATATTGTAATAATTGTATAAATAATATCACCTCATTTGTGAACATATATTCAATTCAATTCAATTCAATTCAAAGTTTATTCTCTATAAAGATTACAATGTTGAATTTACAGAATTTGGTTGTTGTGTGGTTTACATGTAGTTAAATAATGATTACAGAGTGTACCACGAACGCCTAGCATGGCTAGGCATTTCGGGCAGACTTAGTTTAATTTCTTATTTTAAAATATTACAAATTATGAGGTAAGTTGGTATTATGGCTAAGCGACTAAATACTAGTTTGTGAGTTTAGCAATGTGAATGCTTTTGTTTTGGGCACAGTACATAGTTTCAGTATTGGAGTATCATAGGATTCATTATTTTAAGATTGAGATTAATATTTCTGTTTATGGTCAAATGGGTGAGTGAGTGTAAGTGTGAACCACCAGGTGGTATCCATGTAGTTAGTTGATGGGGTGTATCAGGGAGATAAGATGTTTTCTAATGGTAGTTTTGAAGGTGATGAATGTGTCTGCAGTTTCTAGAGTTCTCAGTAGGGTGTTCCAGATTTTAGGGCCTTTGACATTCATTGAATTTTTGTAAAGGTTTAGTCGGACACGGGGAATGTCGTAGAGATGTTTGTGTCTGGTGTTATGCCTGTGGGTTCTATCACAACTATCAAGAAAGCGTTTTAGGTCAAGGTTGATATTGGAGTTTAAGGTCCTGTAGATGTAGATTGCACAGTAGTAAGTGTGGATGTACTGAACAGGGAGTAAGTTTAGATCTATAAAGAGTGGGGGGGTGTGTTGCCAGGGATGGGATTTAGTGATTAGATCCAACAGCTGGCGTGTATTAGACGTGTGAGGTCATTTGTTTACTCTTGAACATCAGCGAAAATTTAACATTTCCACTACTTTAAGCTCGGTTTCAAGCCATTTCCAAAACTATAACCAATCAAAATCATCTCTATTTCTGTAATATATCTTCCATTCTATCAACTGAGACCAAGAAATCGCAAATACATCTATATAAAACATACTAAAAAACCCTGCAAAATCGCTGTTTTAATCGAAAATTATTTTATTTTTTTTTTTTTTATTATCACACCGGCCGATTCCCACCAAGGCAGGGTGGCCCGAAAAAGAAAAACTTTCACCATCATTCACTCCATCACTGTCTTGCCAGAAGGGTGCTTTACACTACAGTTTTTAAACTGCAACATTAACACCCCTCCTTCAGAGTGCAGGCACTGTACTTCCCATCTCCAGGACTCAAGTCCGGCCTGCCGGTTTCCCTGAATCCCTTCATAAATGTTACTTTGCTCACACTCCAACAGCACGTCAAGTATTAAAAACCATTTGTCTCCATTCACTCCTATCAAACACGCTCACGCATGCTGCTGGAAGTCCAAGCCCCTCGCACACAAACCTCCTTTACCCCCTCTCCCTCCAACCTTCCTAGGCCGACCCCTACCCCGCCTTCCTTCCACTACAGACTGATACACTCTTGAAGTCATTCTGTTTCGCTCCATTCTCTCTACATGTCCGAACCACCTCAACAACCCTTCCTCAGCCCTCTGGACAACAGTTTTGGTAATCCCGCACCTCCTCCTAACTTCCAAACTTACGAATTCTCTGCATTATATTCACACCACACATTGCCCTCAGACATGACATCTCACTGCCTCCAGCCTTCTCCTGCTGCAACATTCATCACCCACGCTTCACACCCATATAAGAGCGTTGGTAAAACTATACTCTCATACATTCCCCTCTTTGCCTCCAAGGACAAAGTTCTTTGTCTCCACAGACTCCTAAGTGCACCACTCACTCTTTTTCCCTCATCAATTCTATGATTCACCTCATCTTTCATAGACCCATCCGCTGACACGTCCACTCCCAAATATCTGAATACGTTCACCTCCTCCATACTCCTTCCCTCCAATCTGATATTCAATCTTTCATCACCTAATTTTTTGTTATCCTCATAACCTTACTCTTTCCTGTATTCACCTTTAATTTTCTTCTTTTGCACACCCTACCAAATTATGGTTTCATTTTTTCTCTCCTTAGCACGTGTGCTGCAGGATTTTTTTATGTGGTGCACACATACCACATAGATGTATTCTCTCATATTTACCACTCACAGCTTATCTGAATGAGCTGGGCTCATGGCATAGAACTATGGCACGGACCCTGAAAGGGTTAATGTACGAGGTAGTACAATTTATGATACAATCAGTTTATGATAAAATCAATCTTACTTTTTTTAGTTCATAATTAAGTTCATTTACTTTATTATTAATAAGAAGTAATACAGACCAATATCTAACTTGTTCTTTTATTCAGCATAAACCCAAACTGGCAAAGGCTCGGTATGTTATGGGATAGGAGGTAGGAGTAGATTTGTTTATAGATTATTTTTTCGAAGATTTCAGAGAGGAAAAAGAGTGTTATATATTAGTCTGTAGTTATTTAGTTCTGCAGGTTCGTCTCTTTTGAGGACCGGGGTGACCCTTGCCATCCATACTCAAGACAACAAGGGTACTATATATATATACATAACTTAAATAACTACAGACTAATATCTAACTCTCTTTTCCTCTCTGAAATCTTTGAAAAAATAATCTATAAACAAATCTACTCCTACCTCCTACCTTTGCCAGTTTGGGTTTAGGCTGAATAAAAGCACAAATGATCAATTATTCAGATACTTGAATTACTATATTACAGCAACTGAAAAAATGAATATCCTCTGGGGCTCTTATAGACCTACAGAAAGCATTTGATACCATGCACTTAAAACTTGAGCATTATGGGTCAGAGGACACACTCTCAATTACATAAAATCTTATCTTAGTGGAAGACATTAGTATGCAGTATTCATAAATGGCGTGACCTTCAATACTCAGCCTGTAATTGTTGAAGTGCCAAAGGAAGTGTCCTAAGGTCCTCTACTCTTTCTTATTTACATCAATGACCTCCCAAATGCACATCCTGTACCTTTATAAAGTTACTTGACAAGGTACATCCTGTACCATTATATTGACAAAAGTACATCTTGGACCATTATAAAGTCACTTAACAAAGGTACAATCTTGGGCCATTAAAATGTACAATGATGAAACAAATGTCCGGTAAATATTTCCTTTCCAAATTGTTGATCGATTATGAACTTTTTGTCATTACTGTCTAGTATTTTAGTTGACAAATAGTGTTTTCTAATACGCAGAGGTTTTTTTGTACCAGTAAATGTAAGTTAGTGTACTTAGGATAAATGGTTTTGTAATTACATTATCCTTGTTTTATTGGCGTTTTATGGAGCAGAGGAGAGAGAGAGAGAGATACATGATAATATATACATACCTGGAAAATACTCAAGGGCCTGGTCTCAAATCTACACACTGCCATAACAAGATACTGAGTGAGAAATATAGGAGGAAGTGTAAAATAAACCCAGTGAGGAGCAAGGTGCGGTGGGGGACAGTAAAAGAACACTGTATCAACATCCTGGGTCCCAGACTATTTCAACATTCTACCGAAGATAGCAGAAGCATGGCTGGAACAAGTGTAGAAGCCTTCAAGAGGAAACTGGAGAAGTATCTTCACCAGGTGCCAGATCAACCAGGCTGTGATGGATATGTGGGGCAGTGGGCCTCCAGCAGCAACAGCCTGGTTGACCAGGCAAGCACCAGACAAGCCTGGCTCATGGTCAGGCTCAGAGAATAATTAAACTCTCGAAACTCTTCAAAAGCCGTGCGGACGTGCTGCGCAGTAGCCTCCTGATTGAGTTGGCTTTTGCGCAGTGTTGACGTGTACTTGGCTCTGTGAAGACCTGTTTGCGCGCTCTCTAGAATTGAAGCAAGATGCCCTCCATCGAGCAACTTTACCAACAGCTTAAGGAAGAACTGAGGTTGGCGAATATGGAAATTCGGCGACTGACCGAGGAAAACAAAAAGATTCGGAGTAGTCCTCCTGTTTTGAGTCCTCAGGTCAAGAAGGGAAACTGGTCAGTGGCTGGACAGCAGGGAAAGAAGTTGACGATCAAGAAGACGAATGGAAAGGTAGAAACGATGAAGAAGAAAGAGACTGCCGTGGAAACTGTTGTGGAAACATCCAATACATTCTCAGTGCTACCCGACGAATGTGAGTTGACTACTGGGAAACGACACGACGAAAGACATTAAGGAAGGTAAGAATATTGTTGTTTGTTGGGGATAGCCAAGTTAGGTATATGGATAGGGCGTTTGTTTGAAGGACAGAGTAGGAGACAGAGAGTTTGCTTTCCTGGGGCTGGGATGGAGGATATTGTTAGCCGTCTGGATGACATCATGAGAGGTAATGGGAGAATCCTATTATCTGTCTCAGTGCTGGAGGCAACGATGTTGGCAGACGTAGGAGTGAGGACCTGATTAGCAGGTATAGGTCAGCAATAGAAATAATTAGAAGTAAGGGTGGGAACCCTCTCATATGTGGTATTTTGCCAAGGAGGGGAGTTGGAAATGAATGGTTGTCCAGGGCAATTGGTGTCAATTGCTGGCTGGACAAATACTGTAAGGAAAATGCGGTAACATTCATAGACAACTGGGACCTCTTCTATGGCAGAAATGACATGTATGCTAGGGACGGATTCACTTATCTAGGTGTGGGGTGGGAGCACTGGCAACTGCAGTGGAGGGAGCAGTTAGGACTTTAAACTAGGAATAGTTAGTGGTATGGGTTTTGCAGGACAACAGTGAAGTCCCAGTGTAGTAATATTACGAGTTCTAGGGGAACTAGTAATAATAAGAACGAGATAGATATTGAAAAGCCAGGGACCTTGGGTGATAAGGACAGTAATAGGTTTAGTAGAAAAATAGAAATGAGCAGGAAGGGTAAAGAGAAAGGAGAGTCTTTCAATGTTTATTATGCTAATTGCCGTAGTGCTAGGAATAAGATGGACGAGTTGAGATTAGTTGCTAGTGTAGGTAACATTGATGTATTTGCCTTAACTGAGACGTGGTTTAATTCAAAAAGTCGGGACATGCCTGCGGAATGTCATATTCAGGGTTTTAAATTGTTCCAAGAAGATAGAAGTATTGGGAGGGGGGGTGGGGTGGCATTGTATGTCCGAGATCGCTTGAACTGTTGCATAAAAACGGGTATTAAGTCTGAAGTAACACATACAGAGTCTGTTTGGATAGAATTTTCAGAGGGGCATGAAAAACTGATTTTAGGAGTGATATACCGTCCCCCAAACTTAGATAGGGACCAAGGGAAACTACTATGGAGGAATTGTTAAGGCCACAAGGCACGATAATGTAGTAATTCTAGGAGACTTTAACTTTAGTCATGTTGATTGGAATTTCTTGACTGGGAATTTAGAATCATACGACTTCTTAGAAGTATTTCAGGATTGTTTTTTGAAGCAGTTTGTGACAGAACCTACAAGGGGAAATAGCCTGCTTGACTTAGTTATGTCAAACAATGAATCCCTTGTTAATAATTTAGAAATTTCAGAGGAACTGGGTGCTAGCGACCACAAATCAATTACATTTAGCATTGAATGGAAGTACGATAGTAGCGATAATTCAGTAACAGTCCCAGATTTTCGCTTAGCAGATTACGATGGGCTTAGAGAACACTTATCATCTGTTGACTGGGGTAACGAAGAGAGCTATCAATATGACAGTTTTCTGAACACTATACATGCTGCTCAAGGAGCGTTTATCCCATATAAAGAAATTAGATCAAATAGAAATGACCCAAAATGGATGAATAATAGGCTCAAGTATCTACTAGGGCATAAGAAAGGAATTTATAGGCGTATCAAAAGAGGTGAGGGTCATCTTAATGAATCAGTATATTGACATTAAGAGGGACATTAAAAAGGGGATAAGAAAAGCTAAAAGGACTATGAAATTAAGTTGCTAGGGATTCTAAAAACTAACCCAAAAAGTTTTTTCCAGGTCTATAGAACAAAAGTTAGAGATAAGATAGGTCCCCTTAAAAATAACTATGGGCACCTTACTGACAAAGAGAATGAAATGTGCTTGATTTTAAATAATTATTTTCTCTCAGTTTTTACACAGGAAGACACTAACAATATTCCAGTAATTAATTTTTACAGTGGGCTAGAAGAAGATAAATTATGTAACATCACAGTCACTAGTGAGATGGTTTGTGAAGCAGATAGACAGACTGAAGCAAAATAAGTCGCCGGGTCTGATGAGGTTTTTTCAAGGGTTCTTAAGGAATGCAAAATGGAACTCTGTGAACCATTAACTAATATTTTTAATTTATCTCTCAAACAGGTGTGTTGTTCTGATATGTGGAAGATGGCTAATGTAATTCCTATTTTTAAAACAGGGGACAAGTCGTTACCGTCAAATTATCGCCCAATAAGCCTGACCTCAATTGTAGGCAAATTACTAGAGTCAATTATAGCTGAGATTATAAGAAGCCATCTCGATAAGCATAGCTTGATTAATGATACTCAGCATGGATTCACAAGAGGCCGGTCTTGTCTAACTAATTTATTAACTTTCTTCAGTAAAGCTTTTGAGGCTGTTGACCACAATAAAGAATTTGATATTATTTACTTAGATTTTAGTAAGGCTTTTGATAGAGTTCCGCACCATAGACTGTTAAAGAAAGTGGCAGCTCATGGCATTGGGGGAAAAGTGCTCTCGTTGGATCGAGTCATGGCTCACTGACAGGAAGCAGAGAGTGTCCATAAATGGGGTTAAGTCCGAGTGGGGATCTGAACAAGTGGCGTTCCACAGGATCAGTCTTGGGCCCGTTGTTGTTTATAATATATATCAATGATCTTGATGAGGGAATTACTAGTGATATGAGCAAATTCGCCGATGACACAAAGATAGGTAGGATAATTGATTCAAACGTAGATGTTATGGAACTTCAGGAGGATTTAAACAAACTCCATTCTTGGTCAGAAAAGTGGCAGATGCAGTTCAATGTAGATAAATGCAAGGTTCTGAAGCTTGGGAGTGCCCATAATCCTAGTACTTATAAGTTAAATGATGTAGAACTTAGCCATACAGATTGCGAAAAGGACTTGGGGGTTATGGTGAGCAGCAACCTTAAACCAAGACAGCAATGCCTAAGCGTACGTAATAAGGCAAATAGATTACTGGATTTATATCAAGAAGTGTAAGCAACAGAAGTCGCAGAGGTCATACTGCAGCTTTATACATCATTAGTAAGGCCTCACCTAGATTATGCAGCTCAGTTCTGGTCTCCGTATTACAAAATGGACATAAATTCGTTAGAAAATATTCAGCGTAGGATGACTAAATTAATACATAGCATTAGAAATCTTCCTTATGAAGAAAGATTGAAGACTCTTAAGTTACATTCACTTGTTAGACGAAGAATGAGGGGAGACCTGATCGAAGTGTATAAGTGGAAGATAGGTATTAATAAAGGGGATATTAATAAGGTCTTGAGGATGTCTCTCCAAGAGAGAACCCGCAGTAATGGATTTAAATTAGATAAGTTTAGATTTAGAAAGGACATAGGAAAGTATTGGTTTGGAAATAGGGTAGTTGATGAGTGGAACAGTCTACCTAGTTGGGTTATTGAGGCTGGGACTTTGGGTAGTTTCAAATCTAGGTTGGATAAGTACATGAGTGGGAGGGGTTGGATTTGAGTGGGACTTTCACATCAGAGCTTATTTCTTGGGTGGCATTGAAAATTGGGCAAATGTTTTGTTAGTGGGATGAATTGTAAAGGACCTGCCTAGTATGGGCCAGCAGGCCTCCTGCAGTGTTCCTCCTTTCTTATGTTCTTATGTAAACCAAGGGCTCTAAATATGGAAAGTTGCAGATAGTACTTAATCATTAAGGATGTGTATGTGTGTGCCTCTGACAAGACAGTGATGGTGTGAATGATGGTCAAAGTGTCTCTTCTTTTTTGGGTCACCCTGCCTCATTGCTGTGTTTTTACTGAATCATCTTATACAGTGGACCCTCGGGTAACGGTGGGATCGGCTAATGCCAAAATCGGATAGTTAGTTAGTTTAATATGTTTATTATGCACCCCATACCCATCCTGTGGGCGGTAGTCAAAAGATTACAGAGGTACATAATGGGTCCAGGGACTGGGCCTCAAAGTTTTGATAGCTGAGCAAGTTACAGAGGTAATGAATTCACAATTTACAAAGGTAATGAACTCACAATTTACAAAGGTAATGAACTCCAGGTAGGTCTAGTCACAATCATTACAAGTTACAAAGGTATTTACAGATTACAGAGGTACACAATGGGTCCAGGGACCGGGCTCCAAAGTTTTGATGGCTGAACTAGGTACAAGGTAATGAACTCACAAGTTACAAAGGTAATGAATAACTGTAAGAATGGTTACTTACGTTTTATACATGGCTGCAATCATGAACAATTTTTAGAGTAATGAGCAATTCACACTTCCACACCCAGTCACAAACTGTAGTGAGTTATTGGTGCAAATGTTGATTGCTGAGTCTCTCTCTCTCACACACACACACACACACATACAAATTCATACACACACACACATAAAACACACACACACACACACACACACACACACACACACACACACACACACACACACACACACACACACACACACACACACCACAACACACACACACACACACAAACTCATACACACACATGCACACACACTCATACACACACACACTCATACACACACACACACACACAACTCATACACACACACACACTCATACACACACACACACTCATACTCACACACACACACAACACACACACACACACACCACACACACACACACACACACACACACACACACACACACCACACACACACATACACACAAACACACACACACCACACACACACACACACACACACACCAACACACACACCACACACACACACACACACACACACACACACACACATGCACATATGTGGTAATGCTTTATTTACAGCTAGCAAAGTCAGGGTATTTCTCCAGAATGGTCTGTAATATACCACTGTTGATAAATACTTAGCCATTTCTTGAACACTTCTGAGTGAGTTGTTTCTAAATTCATTAATTTTATCGCACTCCAGTAGCGGCACGTTTTTGCGTAAAAATATTGGCTCGGCTAATACCCAAGAACTTGGTTAAGGGCATTCATCCCGAACGTGTCCGCACAGCCTGAGCCCATGTAAAGCCAGTGTGCCATTGTTTACAAGCCGGGGGAGGATGATTCCTCGTGCCATGCAATATTTTTTGTAATATTCCATTTTTTTTTTGTCCCTTGTAACTGCTAAAAAGCCCCCAGGGGCCCCAAAGAAAGTTCTAGTGCCAGCCCTGTGGTAAAAAAGGGAAAGAAGTACAATAAAATTCATAAAAAAAAACTCGTAGAAAAAGTACCAAAGCGGGGAGGAAGAGAGGGGAAACGGGGCTTTGCAGTGATTCAAATGATATTTTAACGAAAAAAAGGAAGCAGGTGTGAAAAGGCTATAGTGCCACCCAAAGCAAAAAAAGGGGTGAATTAACAGTGAAAGCAAGAAATTTTAAAGGGAAAAGAAACCCGAGGGGGAAAACGAAAAGAAAGTAACTCTCCAAGGGTTTGTATGTGCTTCGGGCCGCTGCCTAAATACGCCGCCCTGTTTATGTATTTTCCCCATCACCCAAAAACCTCTCCCAAAGCATTCCTCCATCAAACTAATTAAAACAAACATCTCCCCCAAAGGGAAAAGTGTTAAAAAAAAAAAGTGTAAGTATAAAAGTAAATACTTTTTAAATTTGTAAATTAAAAAGCCCCCAATGGAAAACTCACTGTTTTTTTTTGGGGGTTTACCCCAGGTACTTTACACATATGCTGCTAGTATGATAATCCAGGTAACTGATTTTTTGCATATTGAAAAAAACTATTAAATTATTTAAAAATTTAAAATGTAAATTTTTCTTATTTAAAAAATTTCTTACATTTTTTTTAAGGGTGATAGTGGGTTTTAAATTTCTGTGCCACCCCACCACCACAAATTATGTACGGCATCTTTCTGGGGCCCCCTTAAAAAAACCCAAAAAACCCAAAAATTCCTTTTCATTTACCCCTCTCATACTTTTATGACATATTTTATTCATTCTAGAGTAAAACCCATGTTTTATTTTAAATTAATTTTTTAAATTTATATATTAGGGAATTGTGATAAATAACCCTGCCCTTTGGTAGAAAGGTTTGGGGAGACAGCAACCACCCGGGGAAGGTACTACCGTCCTGCCAAGTGAGTGTAAAATGAAAGCCGTAATTGCTTTACACGAGGTTTGGTTTGGCTGGTGTCCTTTTTTTTGCCCTCATGAACATGCAAGTTTTCAGGTATATCTTGTTTACTTTTTACTTACACTTAGGTCCACTCCCCATACATGTACAAACAAAATTAATAAAACCCCCCCTCTTTTTCTTCTATTTTCTTTCTAGTTCTTGTTCTTTTTCCTTCATCCCCATGGGGAAGTGGAACAGAATTCTTCCCCCGTAAGCCATGCGTTTTGGAAGAGATGACAAAAATTTGGGGAAAGAAAGGGGGCCTAGTAACACCTTTCCTGAAATAAATTACTAAATTAAAAAGAGAAACTTTCGTTTTTTTTTTTAGGCCACCCGGCCTTGTGGGATAAAACCGGGTTTTTTGTAAAAAAAAAAAAGAAAGAGATATTAATTTTCCTTTTGGGAAGTATAATAAATTTCGCCTTCCTCTCTCCTCCTATTCCTGCCCCCTTCCATACCCCAAGAAGTCAATAAAGGAAAGTGTGTTTGTAAATGTTTTTTTAAATCCATTTTATTAGTTTTTTAATATTTATTTGTAAATTTTTTTTCTGTATTAAAACTATTTTTAAATCTTTTAAAAAAAATTATTTTTGGTTAATTTTTTGGCGGGTTTAAATGGTTTAAATTTGGGAATTTCCATTTTTTCATAGGGGGAAAAAATTAATTCGGCTAAAAAAAAAATTTTTTTAAAGGAAAGCTTTTGGGAAGGGGTTTATCCCATTCCCCCCCGATGGTCCATTTATATAAAAAACATCATTTTTTGTTTTTCCAGGTGCTTTATAATAAAGTAAAAGGGTTTGAGTTTCCCCAACGCTCGGAGGCAAGTCGTAAGGCGGTTTAAAAAAGGGGTTTAAAACGGCTTGCCTTTGAAATCTTAGGGTTTGGAGGGATCACTTTGTTAATTATTTTTTAAAAAGTGAAATGGGCATCAAAATTTTTTGGGTTTTTAAAAGGATTAAAAAATTTGTCATTCAAAAGAAGGAATAATGTAAATTTTGGTAAAAAAACTTTTTTCTTTAAAGATTTTTGGCTTCAGGTTTTCATCGACTTCAGGGGGGGATTTTTCCCAAAAAAACCTTTAAAAAATTTTTTTTTGCCCAAATATGAATTACAGGGGCCCCCCCTTTTAAACGGTTTAATTTTTTAAATTTCCAAAAGTATGTTCAGGTGCCGGTATGACCAAAAATTTTTTCCCATAAAAAAATTTTGGTGAATTTGATTAGCCATTTCGGGCCCCCCAAACTTTCACGTACAAAGGGCATTTTTACATAAATAAAACTTACAAATTGGGTTTCGCTTTCCCGGAGGAAATTTTTTTAATGCGGGGGGTCCACTGTATAGGGAAAAGTAAAAAAAATAATTACTGCCCATAAATAAAAAAACAAAAAATTACTCTAAATACCAGTTTGAAAAGTCAGTAAATGAAAAAATTATGGACTTGTTGCCTTCATATTGGGTAATTATCTCAAGTTTCACCTCCAAAGTAATTTTGCCACATCATCGTAAAGTTGAAATTTTCCCTGGGTCAAATCATTGAAAGGGTTGGGGGTTTCCCCCTGTAGTGTGGGGTATTGTAAAAAATAAGGCCATTTTTTTGCAGGAATGCTACTTGTACATTTTTTTTGGGACACTTTCCATTTTATCACGGGAATTTTTTTTTGTAGGGTTTTTTCCCGAATTTAAAAAAAAGGAGAATGATTTATTTATTTTTTTGTGGTTCATTATATTTATAAAAAACGAAAGGGGTTTTTAAAACCCACCGGGCCCTTTGGTTATGCAAAATTTAAATTTGGGTTTATGAAAATTCCGGGGTTTGCTTATGCAAAAATCAGGTTTGGTTTGAAAACATTTTTCGGGGGGAAAAGCTATAAAACCCACCTGGCTGGGGCTAAACCCCCACCTGGTTTGGGTTTTACCCCCACCTAGCTTAGTTAAAAACTGGGCCTAAATCTCTACAGATTCAGCTTTTTTACTAATGTAACAATTTTTCTGGCTGAATGTTAAATTTTGGAGTACGTACCCCCACTGCCCCCCCATCCCCTCACTTCAAACAGGAAAAGTTTTTGGGTTTCCCTAGATGGTTTTATTAAGATCAAATGTTTAGATCTTTGTTTATGCGCACCCTTGGCGGGGGGTTAAACTAGAGAAAAAAAAAACAGGGATTTTTTGCAAAATTTTTTTTTGTTTTTCTGGTGTTAGGGGGGGAAAAGGGGGGGGGAAATTTTTTTTGGGGGATTCAGAGACCCTGGTTAGTGGGACTGAGCCCGGGGAGGTGGGAAGTACAGTACCTTCACTCTGAAGGATGGGGAGTAGGGTTACGTACGGGGAGGGGGGGAAGTCAGAAACCTGTACTCAAAGGGAGGGTGGGAATGTTATTTTCTAGAGGTGGGAATACATACCTACACTTTGAAGGATGGGTGAGTAGTTACATATGGGGTGGGAAGTACAGTCCCTTTTCCTTGGGGGGGGGGGGGGGAAAATTGTTATTTTTCTAGAGGGGGGAAAAGTACAGTACCTACACTCGGGAAGGATGGGTAAAGGATGTTACAGTATGGAGGGGGGAAAGTACAAGTACCTGTATTAAAGGAAATGGGGAGAATGTTAGTTCTACAGGGGGGGAAAGTACAGTACCTACACTCTAAAGGAGGGTGAGGATGTTACAGTACTGGAGGGGGGAAAAGGGACGTACCTGTACCCCTAAAAGGATGGGTGAGAATGTTATTTCTGGGGTTTGGGAAAAGTACAGAAACCTACACTCTGAAGGATGGGTGAGGATGTTACATTTACTGGAGGGGGGAAAAGTACAGTACCTGCATTTGAAGGTGGGTGGGGGGTTTTTTTACGTTCAAAGGGTCACTTTAAAATTTTTGGTGTTGCATTGCTTCTGACAAGACAGCTATTAAATTGAAGGGTGATAAAATGTTTTTTCCTATTTTTTTAAAAATTTTCCCCCCACTGGGGGGAGAAAACAGATATGAAAAAAAAAAAAAATATATATAATCTTTTTCTGAAAATTTTTTTTTCGGGGTCTCTGTTTTAAAAAAGACTGTACCCCAGTTTTGAATGGCAAAAAACCAATTGCTGGTTGTCAATGATGTATTTTTTTAACCCACAGTTGTGGCATAAATAATGTTAAAAATTTGTAGGATGGGGATTTTTAAAGGGACATGTATATCTCAATTCATATGGGTAATGAAAAAAACAGCTTTTTTATGCCTTTCTATAATTCAGCCCCCTCAAGGGGGTTTCCTTGATGTTGGGGGGGGCTCTTGATTTGGGGAATTTTTTCTGTGCTCCAGTTTCCAAATTTAAGCCTGAATCCCTTCCCACCTCCCCCCCGGGCCGCGGTTAATCCTCCGGGTTTAGCGTTTCCCCCCCCTTGTTTATAATAATAATAAATCATAATTCATGTTATACAGCACCCATTTGGTAAAAACCAGTCCCAAATTTTGTGATTTTAGTGCTTGTGAGGTCATTTGAGGAAGACATAATTTCCGTAAAGTGTCACACACCTTGCCTTGGCAAATAGCTGTCACACAACCTTTGGCTTAAGTCAGGTCTTTTGTTCTTAAACCGGGGTTTGTCAGGTTGTAACAGGGGTTCAATCCTTAGGGGGAAGGGGTGGGGGGGGGGTGTTTTTTAAGGGGCCCATATAAGTCAAGGAAACAGCTAGAGAGAGGGTTTGGGGAAAAGGGTTTCCGGGGGAGCGTGACCCCTGGTCGGGTCTTTGGTTAGTGGCCCCCAAACGCTTTGCGAATTCGGGTCGGGCTGGTCGGGGGGAATTAAAGAGGGGTTGAAAAGTCCGTGTTATTTATAAAAATTCAAACCCTTGCTCTGGTAAAAAAGTTTCATGGGGGTAAATTGTTACATTTTTTAATTTTCCATCGGGAAAATGTTGTTTTTTCCCCCGTTTCCTTTATTTTAAATTAAGCCCCCTATACCCATAGTTCCTATTTTTTTTGAAACCCCCCTTATGCCTTTTCCATATTTCCTTTTAAAAGCATGGGGAAAAACCCAGGAAAATTTTTAAATTTGGTGGGAAAAAACCTCAGGCAGAGGGGGGGAAAAGGTCCCCCACAATTTTCAAAAATTTTTTTTTTTTCATTGGGCCAACCACCCCGGGCAGGGGGGGGGGGGGGAACCAAAAAAAAAAAAAAAAAAAAAAATTTTTTTTTTTTATATTTAGTGTTGTACTGTATACAGGAGAAGGTTTTAAACTAGCCCCTTGCTGGGGGGGATTTTAGTAGCCCTTAGGACCTAAATTTCAGAGGAAAAAATTATTTTCTTATTCTTAGATGTTGCTGGCAAAACCCATTTGGGGTACATTTTTTTCCTTGTCTTTTAAACAATGAGGGAATAAAGTCAGGTTTTCCTTTTCATTTTGCTTTAAAGTCATAGTAATGGTATAGACTTTGAAACATTTGTACGTACAATGGTACCCGGGATAAAAATTAAATTAGTTCCGAAGGCGTTTGAGTCCCAAACCCCAAAACAAATTTTTTCCCCAAAAAGGAATAAGGAAAAATTAAAATTAAAAAATCTGTTTCAAACCCTAAAAAATACCCTTAAAAAAAGCACTTACAAAAAATACATTTAATAATTGTTCGATTTTTGAGCTGTTCTTTACCCCCGGGGTTTACCACTGAAACAGTGGTCCCTCAAAATCGAACCGGCCCTAAAAGTCGACCATTTGGGAAAATAAAACCGGGTTTTTTTTTTCGAAAAAAATATTAAACCTGGGAAAATTTTCCCAAAATTTCTTTTTAATTTTTTTCGCCCCGTCTCGACCCGTCGTCCCAGACGCGTATCCCGGGAGCCTAGGGCTTTTTGAACCCCTTTTGTGAAACTGGGGATTTCCAGGGGGTTGGGGGTGAGTTTGGAGGATTGGGGGAAGAGTTGGTGGAGGACCACAATGAAGAGCTAACCCCTGGGGGAGCTGCAAAAGCTTCACAGGAAGAGAAAAAGATCGCAGCTCAGAAATCTTGCTGCAGAGGAGGGGAAAAAGAGAGATGGAAGGGAAGGGGCCTTCTTCAGAAATTAGGAGAAATTTTTCTATGTGGGGTAAGATGAAAAAATTTATGGGGAAAAAATCAACCCCGAGAAGGATGTTGGGAAGCCATATCCGGGAACTTTTTACAGTGACAGAGGGCTTGGCCCCTTTTGGGGGAAAAATTTTTAAAAAGACGCCAGAAAACAGAAACTCTCTGCCAGTTAATTTGCGAGCAGGGGGCTCCAGTACTCTCAAAATGGGCCTAGTGGCATTAACCCTTTGAGGGTTTTTTGTCGTACTAGTAGTCTTTCGCGTAAGGGGGTTTTTTCGACTAGTACTCATAAATTTAAACGGGCCTAAAAACTAGTGGGAGAAAGCTTTGGGAGGGGCCCTTTATATGAAAGAAAAGGGGGCTATGTGGTCATTTTGCACAGTTTTAAAAAAATCCTGCGCACACGTGCATAATGAGAAAAAAAAAAACTTTACCATTTTTTTTAAATATCAGCGACTTTGCAGTGTATTTTTCGTATGGTATTTATTTTTGTTTCTAGTTTTTCCCTTTGGGCTATTTTTTTAAATGGAAAAATATTACAGAAAATTTAGATGATTTTTTTACTGGTTTTTTACAAAAAAAAAGTGCCTTAAATTGAAACTCCCAAAATAAACAAAAAAAATGTTCGATTTTTTCCCAAAATTAAAAATAAAACAAAAAGTGCCCAAACGTTTCAAAACACGTCAACTGGGGAGTTAATATTTTTTTCACAAAAGGGACCAATAAATTTTTTACCATTTTTTACACTAATGCAAGGGAGTCTTTCATAACAAATAAATCTTATATTTTTTGTGAAAATAAAAAATTTAAAAAATGGAAAGCAAAAGAATATAAGAGGGGCCCTTTAGACGTTTTCTAATGACTAGGGGGAAATGTCATTTTAGTGCCCAGGGGGAAAGTCCCTTTTTTGTTTTTTTCCCGGAAACCCCATTCGGAAATTTGGGATCTTTTTAAAAATTTTTGTGAAATTGGGAAAATTGCAAATTCTGACCACTGTATGGATAGTTTAATTTATAAATGAGTGGTTTCTTGCACCCATTCGATGAAAAAATTTGGGGTTCTAGCCCAAATATTCTTTTTTTTTGTCGACTTGTTTCAGTTTAAATTGGCTGGGAAAAAAGGGGGTTTAAAGTGGGCAAAATCGGCCCATGCATAAAAAAATCGGGCCCAGACCCCCTAACTTTTTCGAAGAGCATAAAATTTGTAATTTTTTCTATCAAATTTCAAACTTTTGGTGTCTTTATGTTTGGGAAAAAAATTTCTATCTTTTCTTTAAAGGAAAAAAAATTTTTTTTTTTTTTTTTTAAATTTGGGGGGACCCTGAGAACGAGTTTCGAGGGGGGCCCTTGTCGAAACCCCCAAAGGGTTAAAAAACAGAGAAAAGAAGCAAAACCCCCCAAAAAACAAATGGTAACCCGAGGTGTTGCTGGAAGGGGAATTTTTTTTCCCTTCCAAAAATATAAACAATCCAATCTCTCCCCTCCTTTAAATCTCCCTTTTTCTAAAGAAGAAACTCAAATTTAAAAGGAAAATGTTTTTGCTGTTAAATTGGTTTCATTCTTCTTTTTTCCCCTTTTTTTTGTTTATGTACTACATGAAAAAAAATTTCATGTAAAAAATTTTTTTTTTTAAAATTTTGGGTGTCAGGAACGGGTTAAAATTTAAAATTTTCATTTTTTCTTTGGGGGAAAAAATTTATTCGTAAAACGACCATTTTGATAATCGACCGGGGTTCCAGGAACGATTTTTTGTGTAATCCCAGGGGCCCCGATTTTTGGGTTTGTGTGGAAACTATGGGCCCGAAAATTTTTTTAAAATCTATTCTTTCCCTTTTTTTCAAAAAACTGGCTGTATCCCACCAAGGGAGGGGGGTCAAAAGGAAAAAAAAAAAGTTTCTCCCTTTTTCATTTAGTAATATATACAGGGGAAGGGGTTTCTAGCCCCATGCTCCCCGGGAAATTTTTGTTTCCTCTTACAACACGCTGGCTTATGAGGAAGAATTTGTTCCACTTTCCCCCTGGGGATAAGAGGAAATTAAAAAAAAAACAAAGTAGAAAGAAAATAGAAGGGAAAACCCCGAAGGGGTGTATTATAAAGTTTTACATGTATGTTTTTAGGTGACCCAAGTGTAAGCGAAGTAGGGAAGACATTTCCCGAAATTTGCATGTTTAAAGAGCAGACAAAAGACACCAGCAATCCTTCCATCATGTAAAACAGGTTTCAGTGGAACCCCAAAAATTTGAGCGTATCCCAAATTTTCGAACGTTTTAAAAAAAAAGAAACCCTTTTTTCAGACAAAATGTGTCCCCAAATTTTCGAAGGGCCTTTTAATTTCAGACGCCCCGGTACGGGGGCCTTTCCCCTGGGCCCCCCGTCCCCGGGCCCCCCTCTCATTCAAAACATTTTACGATTATTTCGTTGTGTTTAGTGCTTTGGGACTGTGAAATTTAAACTTTCCAGGGCCCAAAGAAAACTTCTGTGGGTTTCCCCCGGGTAAAGAAAAAAGGGGAAACACCAACGAAGTGAAGGAAAAATACAAAGTAAGGATTGGGTGAGACTTTTTGAGCTTGCCAGGAAAGTCAGACAACTGTGGACCCGTTTTTTTGAGACAGGGAAAAAGAGTTTTGGGTTATTTTGTGAGACAGAAACAGACATGTGGGGTTTTTTTGTGAGACAAAAAGACGATTGTGGACAGGGTTTTTTTGTGAGCAGAAAAAGACACTGGTTTGGAAATTTTTTTGAGACAGAAACAGACGACTGTGGAGTTTTTTTTGTGAACCCGAACAGAAGGGCGGAGTTTTGTGGGGACAGACGATTGTGGACGTTTTTTGTGAGAAAAGAAACAGACGACTGGGGACAGTTTTTTTGTGGGGGAAGAAAAAGAGGACTGTAGACAGTTATTTTTGAGGGCTGGGGGGCCCAATGACTCCAAGCCCGGGGCCCAGTGGCATTTTCAATACAGAGAAAAGGGGAAACAAACCCCAAAAGGGGGGCCCTTTTATACCGGGAAGTCCCATGGAGGGTTTTTTTTTCTTTTCCCAAAAAATAACCCCCAACCCCCCTCTCCCCCCCCTATCTTCCAGATGCCATCACCAAAACTTCAATAAAGGGAAGTTTTAAAAAAAGTTATTTTTTTTACTATACATAATTAAAACTATAGCATTTTTTTGGGGTGTATGTAAAACTGTAATTAATTTCTATAAAATGTATTTTTTTTTGTGAATATTTTTGGGGGTTTTTGGAAGGTTTTAATTTTATTTCCCCTTTTCTTATGGGAAATATTGCTTTGGGGGTTTTAGATTTTCGAATTTAAACTAGGGTCCCCCGGGGAAAAGGGGAAAATTTAAATTCCCATTTTTGAGGGTTTCCCCTGTATAGGCTTTTTGTTTTACACTCACTTGGCAGGGACAGTGTACCTCCCTGGCGGTTGCTGTCTACCAACCCCCATAAACCCAGGAATTCAGTAAAAATTAATATTAATTATGAGGGGTTTTATATAAAAATTGGGGTTGATATGCCCCTAAAAAAACTGAGCAGAATAAAATGGGTTAAAAATCGGTTAAATTTTCCCAAATTATAATGATGATAAAAAAGAATACAGCCCCCTCCTCACTTTGTGATGTAATTTTAATTTGTGATAATAATGTAATTAGGCTTTTTTTCTCTATTCTTTTTGTTACAATTACAGTACCTACTGTATAAATGTTTTTTAAAAAAATTTCTAAAAAAATTTTTAAATGTTGCAGAGGCGACATTAAAAAAAATATGAAGGGTGGTTGAAACCCGACCCCCTTTCCATTTTTTAAATATGATCCTCACTTTAAAAACAAATTTGTTTAAATGACATGGTCTAAAGGGAAAGGAAATCCCCTCGTTAAGTGAGGAGAGGCCTTTTAAAGGGCAGTCCAAAGGGAAATTAGAAAGACATGAAAATATGACCTATGGGAATAAATACAGTAAAAATGTTATGTTAGAAACTTTTTTTTTTGTTTGCAATTATTTTAAATTCCCAAAATATTTTTAATGAAATTTTTAATTAACTATTAGGGCCCACAACCATATAAAACCTTATAGATTAACGTATTCCCGGGTTTTGTTGTTCTAAAAGCTGGACCTAAAAAAGCTGTCAATAGTCCGGGGTTATGTGTTCTAAAGCTTGGGGCCTAAAAAAGCTGTCACTAGTCCGGGTTTATGTCATCTTTAAAAACTGGACCTAAGAGCGTCAAGTCCCGGGGGGTTTTGTCGTTTTAAAGCTGGACCCTAACGAGCGGGCACTATCGGGTTATGTCGTTTTTAAATTTTTTTGGACCTTAAAAAGCTGTCACTGTGGGTTTATTCATCCCAAAATGTGGACCCAACAACTGTCACTAGTCAAACCACGAAAATTAATTTAGAATCATTTTACTTTTTTTTTAAATGAAATTAACTTTTAAACTGAAATTTTTTTAGCACAAAACAATGTTTGTTAAAAACGGGGCTTCCCACTTTATACGACCCCGACTGTGCTTCTCACTTTATACTGACCCCCGACAGTTAAATTTCCCCACTTTACACTGCCCTCGCAGTGCTTCTCACTTTACACTGACCCCCGACAGTGCTTCTCACTTTTTTACTGACCCCCACAGCGCTTCCCCTATTTATACTGCCCCGGGCAGTGCTTCCCACTTTATACTGCCCCCGACAGTGCTTTTTCACTTTATACGGGGCCCTCGACAGTGGGTTCCCCCTTTTTACTGCCCTCGATAGTTTCTTTTTCAAAGTTATACTGACCCCTTGGACAGTTTCCCACTTTATACTGACCCCCAAAAAAGTGGGTTTCCCCCTTTATACTGACCCCCGACAGTGCTTCTCACTTTTTCACTGACCCCCGACAGTACTTTTCCCACTTTATAATGATCCCCGGAAAAAGTTTCTTTCCCCTTTATACTGGGAAACCCTGGGCAGTGCTTCCCATTTTTTTTAAATGAACCACACAGTGCTTCCCACTTTATAGTGACCCCCCGGGCCCGTAATTCCCACTTTAACTGACCCACCCCCTGTGCTTCCCACTTTATACTGACCCACCACTGTGTTCCCCCTGTATACTGACCCCCCCACTGTGCTTTCCCCCCCTTTTTACTGGCCCTCCCACTTGGGTTCCACTTTATATGACCCCCCAAATTTCTTCCCAAATTTTTTACTGACCCCCCACTGTGCTTCCCACTTTTTACTGACTCCCCCCACTGTGCTTCCCCCTTTTTTACTGACTTCCAGTGCTTCCCACTTTATACGGGCCCACCACTTTTGTTTCCCCCTTTATTCTGACCCTTTGGGCCCGTGCTTCCCCCTTTACAAATGACCCGCAGCTTTTGCTTCTCACTTTATATTGACCACCCCTGTGCTTCCCAACCCCTTTAAAAATGTCCCTCGACATGTTTCCCCCTTTACACTGAACCCCCAACTGTGCTTCCCACTTTTTAAAAAACCCAAAAATGTGTTCCCCTTTTTTACTGACCCACCACTGTGCTTCCCCCTTTATTTCTGGGCCCCCCACTGTGGGTTCCCACTTTATATCCCTCGACAGTGCTTCCCCTTTATACTGACCCACCCCTGTGTTTCCCCCCTTTATATGGCCATCAACAGTCCTTCCCCCTTTTTTAAATGACCCACAACTGTGCTTCCCACTTTTTATTTACCCAAACCAAATGTCTTCCCACTTTTTTAAATACCCCCCACTGTGCTTCCCCTTTTTACGGGCCCTCGACAGTGCTTTTCCCTTTTTTCACTGACCCAAACTGTGCTTCCCACTTTATATTGACCCACCACTGTGCTTCCCACTTTATATTGACCCTCCACTGTGCTTCCCATTTTATACTGACCCTCCACTGTGCTTCCTACTTTATACTGACCCTCCACTGTGCTTCCCACTTTACACTTGCACTAACCCTCCACTGTACTTCCCACTGCACACTTGCACTGACCCTCCACTGTGCTTTCCACTTTACACTCGCACTAACCCTCCACTGTGCTACCCACCTTACACTCGCACTAACCCTCCACTGTGCTTCCCACTTTACACATGCACTAACCCTCCACTGTACTACCCACTGTACATTCGCAATAACCCTCCAATCCTTTATCTGCTACCACATATATCCACCTTGTCACTATGTGGTTTTAGCTTGTATTGTAATGTGTGTTACTGAAGGTGTGTCCGGTCCTCGACTCAAACATGACATTATTGTTGAAGAATCAGACACATGTACAACATATGGTTATATTGTAGATGTTGCACCATCCAGTGACTTTATTAATACAAGGATATATGTTCTTGTATTGATAAAGACACTGGATGGTGCAACATTTACAAATAAAGATACCCAGATGTTGTACATCTGGATATCCAATTCTTTATCTTGTTGGTATTGTATACCATTCATGTACAACATAGTATTGTATACCATTCATGTACAACATAGTATTGTATACCATTCATGTACAACATAGTATTGTATACCATTCATGTACAACATAGTATTGTATACCATTCATGTACATGGTATTGTATACCGTTCATGTACAACATGGTATTGTATACCATTCATTTACAACATGCCTGCCTCTCTTGCATATTTTGCATGTTCTGTGACTAAAATATTGTGGTTTTTATGAGTGATGGGGTCGGTAGAAGGAAATAAATGGCCCAGGATGAGAATACAGCAGGTTCTCGAATAACATCGTTTTCTTATAACGTTGATGTGATAATAAAATTGAAAGAATATAATTATAAATTATTGTAACCTAAGAATTTGAACCTCTTCAAGGGGGGCTCCTTGGCGTGGTGAAGAGGATCTTGGTCTGAGGAATTAGACCTGTCGGTCTCCTTCCTCAGACCGAACCTAATTACCCCCCAATCCCCCCTTCCCTATCCCATCCTCCCCTTTTTCCTTTCCTCCTCCCCATCCCCACCCCTCCCTTTTGCCCTTCCTCTTTTTGGCCTTTGGGATTTTTCCCACAGACGCGCTAGTTCCTAGGTAGGGGAAAGGGTACCGGGGTCCATCCCATTCCGTTGAGGTTCTTGGCGGTGGGGTAGTTTGCCGCGGAATCTGGATCGCCTGGGGATGTCCCGATCCCTCTCCGGTATCCCGGAGAGTGGCTTTGGGTGTCTTTCGGGCGACGGGTGTATCTCTGGAAGCCACCTTTCGGATTCCGGGGGCAGTGGCCGAAGGAGGTATGCTTTGTGGCGGATATCCGGCCGCCCTCTCTTTTGTCCACCGAGGTAGCTCGGCAGATGTGAGGTTACTATCCCGGATTGCTGGTTTACTGGCATGATGGGTAGGGTATGGCACGGGTTCCATACTGCATCTACGCTACTTGCGGTGCTGAGGTCCTCTTGGGCGTGGAGGGAGATTTCTGGCCCTTTCATTCCTCCTAGGAACTATCCCTCCCTGGTCCCCCCTTTTTTGTATTCTTTTTTTTATTTTTATTTTATTTTTTATTTTTTTTTTCTTAAAAACAAAAAGAAAGAAGTAACCTAACCATGGCAGCCCTAGTCCATGAACCTGCTAGCCCCGGGCCCCTTCTTGATACCGCACCCCGTTCTGACCCCGCTTCGTCTTTGAACCACTCTTCGGACACTCCTCATGCCTCTGTACCTCTTGCCGGTGCTGTTTCCTCACCCGCTTCAGGTACTGAGGTCTCGACTGACTCCTTCGATTTATCTGACCTCCGCTCGCCTCTGACTATGCTTCCGGCCTCTCCCTCTACGGTGCGGCAATTTTCGAATCGCCATCCCATTCCACGTCGGACCAACTCTGGTCCCACGCCTAAACGCCAACGACAATGACCTGCTAATGATACTTCTCCACCTTCTCGGTCTTCTCAGAAAAGATCGACACGTCCTGCACTCCCTCTCCACGCTCAGTTTCGGACTGCACAATGGACTAAATTCTTCACTTTACGACCATTTCCTCTACCGCCTATCTTTCCAACCACGGTATTGGCAAGGCACTCCTACGCCATGTTGGTAAAGATATTTCTTTTCATGCTATTAAGAGCAGTACGCGCATCATCACTGTACAGAATGCTACCCAGCTCATGATCGTTCTCTTCTTTCCCATATAGATACTGTTCCTGTCACTATTGAAAAATATCATTCCCTCAATTCTAGTAGTGGTACTGTCATTCTGCCCCATACCATAGTTCAACAAAATTTCCAGACATGTGGCAATGACATTCTTGAACAGCTGGAACTCCAAGATCTCCCAATCCTCAAGGTAGACACTTATGTTCTTCCTGCCCGCGGGCGGAGACGATACCCTAGCAATGTGGCTCATTTAACTTTTGACAGCCATGAACTCCCATCCTCAGTTTATGTAGCAGGACATCGGTTACAAGTTCAAAAGGTGATCCCTACACCGCAACAGTGTAGAAATTGCTGGCGATTTGGCCATCCAGCGAAATATTGCAGATCCATAGCCGAATGCCCAGTCTTTGGAACCGATGACCATTCTAATACGTCTTGCAATCGACCTCCCTCTTGCCTTAATTGTCATGAGGCTCACCCTTTGTACTCTCGCCGTTGCCAAGTCTACTTAAATGAGCGGGAAATCCGTTACCTCAAAGAGGCAGAAGGTCTCCCTTATGCCATGGCAGTTTCTCATCTCCGCCTCCAAGGGAGACTACCTCGTGTTTCCTATTCCTGTGTTTCATAACGCCCCCCCCACTTCTGGGGTCCCATCTTCTGCAGCCTCCTCTGTGGTTACCTCTCCATAGTCACTCCTGTATCTAATTCTTTTGCTGTCCTAGGCTCAGACGTCCCTACTTCAATGCCTCAGTCTGTTCTCGCTTCTTCGTGTTCTCCCTCACAAGCCTCAGTATCGACGAGACCTCGTACGACACCTCCTCCCAATCGTCCCTCTACTTCTCTGTACCGGGTTCTTCCCCTCTCACTGGCTCTGTTACAAGTGTAGAGGTTCACCCTCCTCCTCGTACTATACCTACCTCCCCTGTTCCCTCCCAAGTTTCTCCTCTTCTGCCACCTCCCAGGTTTTTGCCTCTTCTGTCCCCTTCCACGCTTCTTCTCCAATTCCCTCCACCCTCTCCCCCCCCCTACCTTGGTACAGTCCATTACAGTTCCAATCTTTACTCATCCTCCCCCTACCATCTCCAATATTGTCTCCCATATGACGTCTCTGAATTCCGAAACACTTGAAGCAATCTCTGAATATAATGAAGAGACCAAACCATCAATGGACACTGATCCACCCTCTGTTCCTTCTCTCTCCTCTCCTCCATCTGTGCAACTCCTTTCTTCACAGCGCACCGTTCCTTCGCTGCTTGAACGTTTTCCGCTGCCTCCGCATGTGGACTTTTCTAACCCCCTCCAGTCCATAGGAACCCTTACCTGCAAATTTCAAGTATCTTTATCATTGCCAATCATGGCCTATTTACAGTGGAATATATGCGGTCTCGGGGGTAATCAGGGTGAGCTTCAGATGTTACTCTCATAGTTTTCCCCTGTTGGTGTTTGCTTACAGGAACCAAAATTACACTCTGCCGTTATCTCTCCCATCTCAGGCTATAATTTATTGTATTCTTCAGATCCTTTTCCTGATGGGACCTTTAATGAAAGTGCCCTTCTTCTACGCACTGATATTCCGTACCATCAGCTATTTGTTTGTACTTCGCTGCATTACACAGCAGCCCGTATCCACTTGCATAGATGGTATATGCTCTGTCTTTATATCTCTCTCCTTCTCGGGCACTATCTATTCCGGATATTCCCTTTCTTGTTTTGTCATTACCACCACCGATTCTGTTACTTGGCAATTTTAATGCCCATCATTTCCTCTGGGGGTGTCTCACTGTGATTCCCGTGGCATTCAGTTAGAGGCTTTTCTTGCCACCCATCCCCTCCATGTTTTAAATACAGGTACTCACACCCATTTTGATCCTCGGACTCACACCCTCTCTTGCATCGATCTCTCAGTCTGCTCTTCCTCTGCCGCATTAGACTTCACCTGGTTTGTTCTCCCGGATTTACATGACAGCGATCATTTCCCAATCATTCTTACTTCCCCTTCATATTCACCACCTCTTCGTATCCCACGCTGGCAATTTGATCAGGCAAATTGGAACCTTTACTCACAACTAACTGTTTTTAGTGAGGTTCCTTCTTCGTCCTCCATTGATGAGCTTTTACACCTCTTCTCGTCCTCTGTTTTAACCGCAGCTAATCATTCTATACCCCAAACTTCGGGCAGGCATTCTCAGAAATGCATGCCTTGGTGGTCTCCTGCTTGTGCTCCTCTTCAAGGGGTGCTCCTTGGCGTGGTGAAGAGGCTCTTGGTCTGAGGAATTAGCCCTGTCGGTCTTCTTCCTCAGACCGAACCTAATTACCCCCCATTCTCCCCTCCCCTATCCCATCCTCCCCATCCTCCCCTTTTTCCATTCCTCCTCCTCCTCCTCACCCCTCCCTTTTGCCCTTCCTCTTTTTGGCCTTTGGGATTTCTCCCACAGGCGCACTAGTTCCTAGGTAGGGGAAAGGACACTGGGGTCCATCCCATTCCGTTGAGGTTCTTGGCGGTGGTGTAGTTTGCCGTGGAATCTGGATTGCCTGGGGATGCCCCGATCCCTCTCCGGTATCCCGGAGTAGCTTTGGGTGTCTTTTGGGTGATGGGTGTATCTCTGGAAGCCACCTTTTTGGATTCCGGGGGTGGTGGCCGAAGGAGGTATGCTTTGTGGCGGATATCCGGCCGCCCTCTCTTTTGTCCACCGAGGTAGCTCGGCAGATGTGAGGTTGCTATCCCGGATTGCTGGTTACTGGCATGAAGGGTAGGGTATGGCACGGGTTCCATGCTGCATCTGCACTACTAGCGGTGTTGAGGTCCTCTTGGGCCGGAGGAGATTTCCGGGCCCTTTTATTCCTTGG
>NC_069486.1:23923706-23951206 GCF_026875155.1 Cherax quadricarinatus
TAAAACCCCCCCCCCCCCCCCCCCCCCCCCCCCCCCCCCTTTTTTTTTAAAAAAAACCCCAAATTTTTCCCAAATGGAGGAGGAGGAGGAGGCAGAGGAGGAGGAGGCAAGAGGAGGAGGAGGCAGAGGGGAAGAAGAGGAGGAGGAGGAGGAGGAGAGGAGGAAGAAGAGGAGGGGGGAAGGAGGAGGAGGAGGAGGAGGAGGAGGAAGAAGGAGGAGGGGGAGGGGGAGGAAGAAGAAGAATACCTAATGATAACAATAAGGGCATAAAAAATAATAATACATAATAATAATAATACATAAAAATAATAATACATAATAATAATAATAGGTAATAATAATAATAATATTTTAATAATAAATGTTCACCATGACAGTAACAAGATAAGGGGAGATAACATCTGATAAGTGCTGACGTTTGATGAGGGTAAATGAGGGTAGAGGTGATACCAAAAGATGAGATGAACATCGCCCTCCTTTGTTTTGCTGGTATGCTACATTTCTGTCGTCTATTTGCCTGTCTGTCAAGCTCCCCGTCTATCCGTCTAGCTCTCTGTCTCAGAGAGCCACAAGACTGCGTCATCACTTTTACTCACATCTTCAAGCAGAGTATAGCACTTTGTCTGGGTTTTTGGGTTATCCTAGGTAATTTATACTATGTATACTTGTATTTATGTGTACCTGTGAGACAGAGATAAACAGACAGATAGAATGAGGGAGAAAGATAATTAGATAGAATGGAGGGAAGGGAAGCAGCATCCGACCCCCTTGTTTGACAAAGGGGGGAGGGGGAGTGAGTAATGAGGGCAATATGTCATTTTGACAGCTGCTGACTCCTGGTAATTTACATATGGAGGAGGAGGAGAAGGAGAAGGAGGGAAGAAAAAGTAGGGGGAAGAGGAAGAAGAGGGGAGGAGGAAGAGGAGGAGGAGGAAGAGGAAAAAGTAGGAGGAAGAGGAAGAGGAGGAAGAGGAAGAGTAGGGGGAAGAGGAAGAAGAGTAGGGGGAAGAGGAGGAAGAGGAAGAAGAGGAGGAGGGGGGTGGAACATAGTACACTGGTACTGGTACACTAACATTTTGTTTGTCTATTTGTCTGTCTGTCAAGTCCCTGTCTATCCGTCTAGCTCTCTGTCTCAGAGAGCCACAAGACTGTGTCATCACTTTTACTCACATCTTCAAGCAGAGTATAGGACTTTGTTGGATTTTCTTGGGTTATCCTAGGTAATTTATACTATGTATACTTGTATTTATGTGTACCTGTGAGACAGAGATAGACAGATAGAAAGAGAGAGACAGATTGAAAGAGATAGAATGAGGGAGAAAGATAAAACACCATTGTGTATGACACCATGTTTCAGAGTTCCACAAGCTGCAGAACTAATAGGAATATGTTCAGTGACTGTATATTGGTATATATAATATAGAACAATAATAATAAACTATGTTTTGTATTGTTTGTTTTTGTAAACAAGTTTTGTAAACAATATATTGATAATTATGTTTGTGTGCTTATTGTGTTGTATACAACGAGTGTATATATGTACATTGCACCTTACTTTGGTCTCATAGGCCACATAAGTTATGTGAAAAAATAAAATAGTGAAAAAAACAACAAACCTTCAAATACAAGTAAACTAAAGTTTACCGGGTGAGCGGCAGCGGCAGTCGCCATACGCGGCTCATTTTCTGCAAACTTCATGCATCCATATCTCCGTAAGTATTGATGGTAAATTTTTTTTGTTTATCCTATAATGTTTAGAAAAAAAAACTCTATTTTTTCATAAGAAAAAATAATTTTTTTTTTTTTTGAAATTTGGCCGACCCTGAGAACGAGTTTCTGAGAGGGCCTGTCGACCCTCAAAGGGTTAACACACTGGCCGATTCCCACCAAGGCAGGGTGGCCTGAAAAAAGAAAAACTTTCACCATCATTCACTACATCACTGTCTTGCCAGAAGGGTGCTTTACACTACAGTTTTTAAACTGCAACATTAACATCCCTCCTTCAGAGTGCAGGCACTGTACTTCCCATCTCCAGGATTCAAGTCCGGCCTATCGGTTTCCCTGAATCCCTTCATAAATGTTACTTTGCTCACACTCCAACAGCAGGGCAAGTATTAAAAACATGTCTCCATTCACTCCTATCAAACACGCTCTGCAGCCTGCTGGAAGTCCAAGCCCCCCGCACACAAAACCTCCTTTATCCCTCTCTCCAACCTTTCCTAGGCGACCCCCACCCCACCTTCCTTCCACTACAGACTGATACACTCTTGAAGTCATTCTGTTTCGCTCCATTTCTCTCTACATGTCCAAACCCACCTCAGCAACCCTTCCTCAGCCCTCTGGACAACAGTTTTGGTAATCCCGCACCTCCTCCTAACTTCCAAACTATGAATTCTCTGCATTATATTCACCCACACATTGCCCCCCAGACATGACATCTCCACGCCCCCAGCCTTCTCCTCACTGCAATTCATCACCATGCTTCACACCCATATAAGAGCGTTGGTAAAACTATACTCTCATACTTTCCCCCTCTTTGCCTCCAAGGACAAAGTTCTTTGTCTCCACAGACTCCTAAGTGCACTGCTTACCCTTTTCCCCTCATCAATTCTATGATTTATTTATTTATTTATTTATTTATTTGAACATGATACAGAGAAATACAAAAAAATTACAAGTTAAATGCAGCATGCCAAAGCCACTTGAATGCATAGCATTACGGGCAGGCTTAAAATTAACTTAAGATTAACTAAGCAATGAAGTATTCAGTGGTAAAACATTATTGCAAACAGATAACAATTAAGCACAAATGAGTAATTGCAAAAACAGGTCATATGGTTGCTTGCATTACTGTACAATCAGTATTTATTTATTTATCTATTTATTTGAACATGATACAGGAGAAGACAAGGAATACAATTTTTAAGTGAAGCTTGCCAAAGCCCTTGTTTGCAGAGCATTATGGGCAGGCTTAAAATTAACTTAAGATTAACTAAGCAATTGATATATTCAGTGGTACAAAAATTTTTGTAAAAAAGATAACAATTTAAATACAAATGAGTATTACAAAGACAGGTCATATGTTGCTGTGTAATCAGTAGAATGGAGTATTCTGTTAGGTAATGAAGTTAAATAGTAACAAAGTTTGATTGGGTCACAGGTTGACATTTATGAGATACAATAATGAGACATATATGAGATACAATTATTCAGTATTTATTTAGTTGTGGGTAAGTGATTTTTGAGAAGAGACTTGAATTTATAAACAGACAGTGTGTCTTTTATATTCACAGGTAATGAATTCCAGATTTTAGGGCCTTTTATGTGCATTGAGTTTTTGCATAGCATGCGATGGACACAAGGAACATCAAAGAGTGATCTGTGTCTTGTGTTATGGTCATGTGTTCTGTTGAGGTTGGTAAGATGTTTGAGGGGAGGGTTTATGTCAGAGTTAAGTGTTCTATGTATGTAGTAGGTGCAGTAATAAGTATGGATGTTTTGTATTGTCAGTAGGTTTAGAGTTTTGAATATTGGTGGATTATTATTATTATAATCAAAAAGAAGCGCTAAGCCACAAGGGCTATACAGCAAATATTGGTGGAGTGTGCTGTCTGTAGTGGGAATTTATCATCATTCAGACTGCAACCTTTTGTTGAGTGATTAGTGGTCTGAGATGGTTTATTGTTGTTGAGCCCCATGCAGAAATTCCATAGGTGAGATAGGGGTAAATAAGTGAGTGATATAGGGCCAGGAGGGCTGACTGTGGAACATAGTACCATATCTTCGATAGTATGCCTACTGTCTTGGATTTTTTTGGGGAAATTTGTTGTGTGTGTGTTTGAAATTTGAGTCTATTATCAAGGTGGATTCCTAGGAATTTTCCCTCTGAGTTTTGTGATAGGTGATCCATTTATCATTATGTTAAGAGACACATCTGCAGCTCTGTTACCAAACTGAATGTAGTAGGTTTTGTCAATGTTTAGAGTAAGTTTGTTGGTCCTCATCCAGGTTGATATTTTCTGTAATTTGGTATTTACAGTATTGGCTAGCATGACTGGGCTCGGGTGAGAGTAGACATATGTAGTGTCATCTGCAAATAGTGTGGGTTTGAGTAGTTGTGATGCATTTGGTAGGTCATTTATGTATATAAGAAAGAGAAGAGGGCCTAGGACACTTCCCTGTGGGACACCAACTGTAATTGGCTGTGCAGAAGAGTTTGCCTCATTTGGCTTCTGTTGCTGAGGTATGACTAGGTAGTTGAGGGAGTGCCCTCTTATACCATAGTGCGACAATTTTATGTGGAGCAAGTCGTAGTCCCAGTGGGACTTCTTTTTTCTCTATTGCTGTATAAATATGTTCTAGCATGTGGATAATAGCATCATTAGTATTTTTATTAGACCTGAACCCAAATTGACAGGGGTTGAGTATGTTGTGGGAGATGAGGTAGGAATAGATACGCTTATGGATCAATTTTTCAAAGATTTTAGAGAGAGGGTGTAAGTTGGATATTGGCCTATAGTTATTCAAGTCTGTGTGGTCTCCTCTTTTATGGATCGGGGTGACCTTTACTATTTGAGAACTGTAGGAAAGGTAGAGGATTCAATGGATTTGTTAGTGTTGCAATGATTGGTGATAGCACCCGTGACATTTTTTTGTATATAATGGGTGGTAAGGTATTTAAATCTCCTGTCTTGCTTTTTTAGTTTGCTGATAATAAGGGAGACTTCAGTTGGGTTATTATTATTATAATCAAAAAGAAGCGCTAACCCACAAGGGCTATACAGCGCTGCAGGGTGGGGAAGGAAGCGAGGGTATTGGGCGGCGAAGGGGGAGGGATGATCAGTATGTTACAGAAAACAGCGGGGCAGGGGATAGTATGGGGGTAGAGGGTAGCAAGGATTGAGGTAGAAAGGGCTGAAGGGTTATCAGAATTTGTGAAGTCAGTTTTTGTCAAAAAGTCAATGAGAGAGTCCAGATGAAAGGTGCGTCCATCAGCGAGAAGGGAAGGTAAAGAGAGAGCAGCGGAGTGAAGACGACGACGGAGGTAAATTCTGCGTGCCCGTTGATAAAGTGGGCAGTCCAACAGTATGTGGCTGACTGATAATGGAGCCTGGCAATTCTCACAGAGAGGAGCAGGGCGCCTCTCCATGAGATATCCATGAGTAAGACAAGTATGGCCAATGCGAAGACAGGAGAGAGTAGTCACCCAACCTCGACACTGGTAATAAGACGACGGCCAGTAACCTATACTCGGTTTAATAGATTGAAATTTGTTACCGAGCATAGTAGACCAACGTTGTTGCCAACAGGTGTGAAAGTGGGAAGATATTGCAGCAAAATAATCCATAAATGGAATACCTCTAGATGAAACTGGTAGGTCATGTACTGCTGACCGTGCAGCAGTGTCTGCCTGTTCATTGCCCTGTACGTCAACATGACCAGGGACCCAACAAAAAACAATATCTTTATGCTTGGTAAAGATGCGGTGTAGCCAAAGTTAGATACGGAGGACTAAGGGGTGAGGTGTATCAAATTTCTGAATAGCCTGTAAAGCACTAAAGGAGTCTGAGACAACCACAAATGATGACACTGGCATAGATGCAATACGGATAAGTGCTGCAAGGATGGCATACAATTCAGCAGTAAAAATACTAGCCGAAGATAATAAGTGCCCTCATACGACGCTGTCCGGAAACACTGCTGCGAATCCTACGCCGTAAGAAGACTTAGAGCCATCTGTGTACACAGCTATGGCATGAGAAAGAGTGGAAGTGGTCAAGAAAAAGAGAGCGGGAAGCGACCGTAGACAGTTGGGCTTTCGAGCAAGGGAGAGAGAAAGAACAGACTGGAACTTCCCAGGGGGGTAGGGAAAAGTGAGATGCTACATTAACATAGAAAGGTGGTAATTGAAGAGAAGAGAAGAGTGAATGAAGGCGAAGAGAGAAGGGACGGAGTAAACGGGCGGCGAACAAATAATGTCTACTAATATCAGTGACCATTCTATAAATGGAAGGATTGCGGAGATCATGAGAGCGTACATAGTAGCGGAGGCAATGGGCATCACAGCGATCGGATAAGGATGGAACGTTCGCTTCTGCATAGAGGCTCTCAACAGGGGAAGAGCAAAAAGCACCAAGGCATAAATGTAATCCTTGGTGATGAATGGGGTTAAGGCTAGAGAGAGTAGCAGGAGATGCCGCTGAATAGATCTGGTCACCATAATCAAGTTTCGATAAAATGAGGGTGGAATGTAGGCGAAGGAGGGTTCGACGATCAGCTCCCCATGAAAGATGAGCAAGGGTTTTAAGAAGGTTCAGCCGGCTGTGACAAGTTGCCTTCAGAGAGGTAATGTGAGGTTTCCAGGATAACCTACGGTTAAAGAGGAGGCCCAGAAATTTGACTATCACGTTCAGGGATACGGAAGCCATAGAGGTACAAAGGATGATCGGAGATGACAGAGCATCTAGTGAAAGAAATTTGGTGGGTTTTAGTGCTGGAAAATTTAAACCCATGTGTGGTGGCCCAATTGGAAACACGGTCAACCGCATGCTGGAGAGAAACTGTAATGAGGTGACAGTCAGCGCCTGCACAGGCAATAGCGAGTCATCAACATTAGAGTGATGACCAAATATTTGAGTGGAAGACTATAGAGGCCAAATCATTAATAGCAAGGAGAAAAAGTGTCGTGCTCAGAAACATTCCTGGGGGACACTTCAGCTTGGATAAAGTCCGGGGAGAGCACATTATTAACCCAAACGGAAATGTTATCAGTTAAAAAGTTCTTACAAGGAAGTTGAAGGTAGATTGCCTCGGAGGCTATAGGAGTGGGCTTGGGCCAAATATATTATACTCCAAGTTGTGTCATATGCTTCCAAGGTCAAAAATTGGCAATAACTGAGTGTTATCTCGCAAAGCATTAGAACATGTATCAAGCGTAGTAGGGGTCTATTGGTGAACGTCCTTCGAAACCATAACTGAGAGTGGAGAGACTTGTGTGTTCTAAATACCACCAAACATTCTACTTACCAGGTGTTCCATCATTTGCAAACTGCAACTGGTGAAGAGCAATGGGGTACGATATTTTGGAGGCTTCACGTCCGTGTGCATGGTTTCGGAAAAGGAAAAAATGGAAGATTTCCCAGCATGTGGAAGAACTCTTGTGACCAAATAAATAATGAAAAGGGTAATAGGACTGAAAGAGTCTGACTGATGTAAATGTTGTAGCAACGATATGAATGTCGTCGGGCGATGTCCAGCAAGCTGAGAGTGTTGCTTAGTTCTGAAGTGTAAAGCGACTTATACTGTTTTCTCTGAGAGAAGAAAAGTCCAAGGGTGCTACTCTCTGGCAGACTTCAAGGAAAGAAAACTATGAAGCATAGATGGAGCCCATGAGAATAGGACCAGATGGATTGCCATTTCATGGCAAAATCAGTGGTATGCTATTATCAAACACCGGCACTGCAGAACAGGAGCCGGGACAGGAGGATTTTACCACTCAGTTTTCGTATTCTTTCTAGATGCACTTCAGAGGATAGCAGAGGCATCAGTGCAAAAGGGAGATGGTGAGTTATAGGTTACGGATAACAGCGGGGCAGTGGTGGTGAAAGGTAAAGGGCGCAAGGACTGAACTAGTAAGGGCTGAGGGGAGTGCGAAAAGTATCATCAGAGTTTGTGGTGTAAATCAGTCGTTGTCAAGAAGTCATGAGAGGTCGGATTAAAGAGGGTCCATCAGCAGAAGGGAAGTAAAGATGAGAGTAGTAGAATGAAGACGACGTTGGAGTAAATTCTTGCGTTCTTGTAGAGCGGCCTACAGAATGTGCTAATCGATACCTGGAACTTGAGACTGCTCACAGAGAGGAAACAGGGTGCCTCTCCATGAGATACCATGAGTAAGCGAGATGTGTACCAATGCGAAGGTGGGAGAGAGTGGTCTCCCAAACCTCGGCATGATGACAAGAAGACGGGCCAGTAACCTATGCTCGGTTTAATAGATGAAGTTTGTTACCGAGCAGAGTTGACCAACGTTGTTGCCAACGGGTGCGAGGTGGGTAGCTATTGCAGCAAAATAGTCAGAAATGGAACACCTCGATAGGAAATTGGTAGGTCATGTACTGTGACCACGCAGCAGTGTCTGCCTGTTCACTGCCTGTACGTCGACATGACCAGGGACCCAACAAAAAAAAATATCTTTATGTTTGGTAGAGATACAGCGTAGCCAAAGTTGGATACGGAGAACTAGGGGATGAGATGTATCAAATTTTCGTATAGCCTGTAGAGCACTAAGGGAGTCTGAGACTACTACAAATGATGACACAGGCATAGATGCGATACGAATAAGTGCTGCAAGAATGGCATACAGTTCAGCAGTAAAATGCTAGCTGAAGATTAGTAAATGTCCCCGCACGACGCTGTCCGGAAACACTGCTGCGAATCCGACGCTGTCTGAAGACTTAGAGCCATCTGTGTACACAGTGGTGGCATAAGAATGGGAGTGGAAGTGATCAAGAAAAAGAGAGCGGGAAGCCACAGTAGGCAGTTGAGCTTTCGAGCAAGGGAGTGAGAAAGAACAGACCCGAACAGCTGGAACTTCCCAGGGGGGTAGGGAAAAGTGAGATGCTACATGAACATATAAAGGTGGTAACTGAAGGGAAGACAAGAGTGAATGTAGGCGAAGAGAAAAGGGACGGAGCAAACAGGGGCGGCCAACGAATAAAGAATGTCTACTAATATCGGTGACCATTCTATAAATGGAAGGATTGTGTAGATCGTGAGAGCGTACATAGTAGCGAAGGCAATGGGCATCACGGCGATCAGACAAGGATGGAACATTCGCTTCTGTATAGAGGCTCTCAACAGGGGAAGAGCGAAAAGCACCAAGGCACATACGTAATCCTTGGTGATGGATAGAGTTAAGGCTAGAGAGAGTAGCAGGAGAGGCCACGGAATAAATATGGTCACCATAATCGAGTTTCGATAAAACGAGGGCTGAATGTAGGCGAAGCAGAGTTCGACGATCAGCTCCCCAGGAAAGATGAGCAAGGGTTTTAAGGTTTAGCCGGCTGTGACAAGTTGCCTTCAGAGAGGTTATGTGAGGTTTCCAGGATAACCGACGGTCAAAGAGAAGGCCTAGAAACCTGACTGTATCACGTTCGGGGATACGGGAGCCATAGAGATACAAAGGATGATCGGAGATAACAGAGCGTCTAGTGAAAGTAATTTGGTGAGTTTTGGTACTTGAAAATTTAAACCCATGCGTGGTGGCCCAAGTGGAAACACGGTTGACCGCATGCTGGAGAGAAACTGCAATAAGATGACAGTCAGCGCCTGCACAAGCAATAGCGAAGTCATCAACATAGAGTGATGACCAAATATTGGGTGGAAGAACAGAGGCAAATCATTTATAGCAAGGAGAAAAAGTGTTGTGCTTAGAACACATCCTGAGGGACACCTTCAGCTTGGACGAAGTCGGGGAAAGAACATTATTGACTCGAACACGGAAATGTCTGTCAGTTAAAAAGTTCTTAAGGAAGGATGGTAGATTGCCTCGGAGGCCTAAGGAATGGGCCTGGGCCAAAATATTATACCTCCAAGTTGTGTCATATGCCTTCTCAAGGTCAAAAAAAATGCAATAACTGAGTGATTATTCGCAAAGGCATTACGACATACGTATCCAAGCGTAGTTATAGGGGTCTATGGTAGAACGACCTTACGAAGCCATATTGACTAGCGGAAAGACTGTTGTGTGTCTCTAAATACCACATTAAACGTCGATTTACGAGACGTTCCATCACTTTGCAAACTGCACTAGTAAGAGCGATGGGGCGATAGTGGGAGGCATCATGTCCTGTAGTACCCGGCTTGCGGAAAGGGAGAACAATGGCAGATTTCCACAGCTGGGGAAGAACTCCTTGTGCCCAAATAAGATTGAAGAGGTGTAAGAGGACTACAAGGGCTGACCGATGTAAATGTTGTAACATACAAATATGAATGTCGTCAGGCCCAGCTGCCGATGATCGGCAAGCTGAGAGTGTTGCCTCCAGTTCTTGAAGTGTAAAAGGCACATTATACTGTTCTTCTCTGAGAGAAGAAAAGTCCAAGGGTACTAACTCTCTGGCAGACTTTGAGGAAAGAAACGAGGGGCATAGATGATGAGCTTTTACCCTCGGGAAATACGGACCAGATGTGTGCCAAGTTCAATGGCAACGTCGAGAGGGGTTGCTACATCAACACCAGCGACCTGTAGAACAGGAGCTGGGTCAGGAGAGTATTTACCACTCAATTTCCTCACTTTTTTCCAGACTGCACTCATAGAAGAAGCAGAGGTGATGGTGGAAACATAGTCTCGCCAACAAGTGCGTTTAGCTTCATGGATGACACGGCGAGTGATCGCACGCTTCTGCTTAAAATCAAGAAGTCTCTCTGCAGTTCTATTGTACCGGTACCTGCCCCATGCAGCACGTTTCAAACGTACTGCACGAGCACAAGCAGGAGACCACCAAGGCACGCACTTCTGAGAATGCCTGCCTGAGGTTTGGGGTATAGAATGAGAAGCTGCGGTATAAACTGACGTCGAGATGTGTAGGAGCTCATCGATGGAGGATGAAGAAGGAACCTCACTAAAAGCAGTGAGGTGGGAGTAAAGATCCTAATTTGCCCGATCAAATTGCCAGCGAGGGCTACGGAAAGGTGGTGAATAGGAAGGACAAGTAAGAATGATCGGAAAATGATCGCTGTCATGTAAGTCTGGTAGAACAGACCAGGTGAAGTCTAGTGCAGTGGAGGAAGAGCAGACTGATAGATCGATGCAAGAGAGAGTATGAGTACGAGGATCAAAATGGGTGGGAGTACCCGTATTTAAAACATGGAGGGGGTGAGAGGCTAGAAAAGCCTCCAACTGAATGCCATGTGAGTCACAATGAGACCCCCCCCAGAGGAAATGGTGGGCATTAAATCACCAAGTAACAGAAGTGGTGGTGGTAAGGATGAAACAAGAAAGGCAAAGTCTGGGATAGAAAATGCTCGAGAAGGAGAGAGATATAAAGAACATATTGTAAACCACTTATTCAAGTGGATACGGGCTGCAGTGTAATGCAGCGAGGTATGGACAAATAGTTGACAGTACGGAATATCATTGCGTAGAAGAAGGGCACTTTCATTAAAGGTCCCATCTGAGAAAGGATCCGAAGAATACAATAAATTATAGCCTGAGATAGGTTGGAAAACAGCCGAGTGTAATTTTGGTTCTTGTAAGCAAGCCCAACAGGGGAAAACCTGGAAAGCAACATCTGAAGCTCACCCCGATTACCCTGAGGCCGCGGATATTCCACTGTAAATAGGCCATGATTGGCGATGAAGAAAATATCAGGAATCTGTAGGTAAAGGTACCTACGGACTAGAGGGGTTAGAAAAGTCAACGTGTGGTGGCATTGGAAGACGTTCAAGTAGCGAAGGAACGGAGCGTTGCGAAGAATGGGGTTGTGAAGATGGAGGAGAGGGAAGAGAAGGAACAGGAAGTGAATCAGTGTCCATTGAAGTGTTTAGTCTCTGCAATATATTCTGAAAATGGCTTCAAGTGTTTCTGAATTCAAAGATGTATGGGAGACCATATTGGAGATAGGAGGAGGAGGGTGAGTAAAGATTGGGACAGTAATGGACTGTACCAAAGTAGAGGGGGAGGGAAGAGTGTAAGGGATGGAGATGAAGTGTGGGGGGGGGGGGGCAGAAGAGGGCAGAAAACCTGGAGGTGGCAGAAGAGGGAGAAACTTGGGAGGGGACAGGGGTGGAAGGCATAGTACGAGGAGGAGGGTGAATCTCCACACTTGTAATAGAGCCAGAGGAGAGGGAAGAACTAGGTACAGAGACTGGAAAGGTAAAAGTGTGGAGGTGGAAGAAGGGAAGGAAGGGGCAAAGAAGATTTGAGCAATGTGGATTTTTTGGACTTCTGAGTAGAGGGGCGATTGGTATTAGGTGTCGTACGAGGTCTTGTCGATACTGGGGCTTGTGAGGAAGGACGCAAAGATGTGAGAACAGACTGAGTTGTAGTCGGGACGTCAAAGCCAAGGACAGCAAAAGGATTAGATGCCGTAGTGGCTATGGGAGGGGTAACAACAGAGGAGGCTGCAGAAGATGGTACCCCAGAAGTGGGGGGATGTTTGGAAACACGAGAATAAGAAACACGGGGTAGTCTCCCTTGGAGGCGGAGATGAGTAACTGCCATAGCATAAGGGAGACCTTCTGCCTCTTTGAGGCAACGGATTTCACGTTCATTTAAGTAGACCTGGCAATGGTGGGAGTACGAAGGGTGAGCTTCATTACAATTAAGGCAAGATGGAGGTTGACTGCAAGATGTATTAGAATGGTTGTCGGCACCACAGACTGGGCATTCGGCCATAGATCTGCAATATTTCGCTGGGTGACCAAAACGCCAGAAATTTCTACATTGTTGCGGTGTAGGTATCACCTTTCGAACTTGTAACCGATGTCCCGCGACATATACAGAGGACGGGAGTTCTTGGCTGTCAAAAGTTAAATGAGCCACATTGCAAGGGTAACGTCTCGCCCCCGGGCAGGAAGGACATAAGTGTCTACTTTGAGGATTGGGAGATCCTGGAGTTCCAGCTGTTCAAAAATGTCATTGCCACATGACTGGAAATTCTGTTGGACTATGGTATGGGGCAGAATGACAGTACCACTACAAGAATTGAGAGAAAGATGTTTTTCAATAGTGATAGGAGTAGTATCGATATTCGAAAGGAGAGAAAGATCATGAGCTTGGGTAGCATTCTGGACAGTGACGATGAGCATACCGCTCTTGAGAGCATGAAATGAAATATCTCTACCAACATTACGCAGGAGCGCTTTGCCAATACTATGGTCAGAAAGGTAGGCAGAGAAGAAGAGTCGGCCTTAAAGTAAAGAATTTAGTCCATTGTGTGGTCCGAAACCGAGCGTGGAGAGGGAGTGCTTGACGTGTCGGTCTTTTCTGAGTAGAATGGGAAGGTAATGAAGGAGCATCATCAGGAGATTGACGTTGGCGTTTAGGAGTAGGACCGGAGTTGGTCCGGCGTGAAATGGGCGGGCGATTCGAAATTGCCGTTACCGTAGAGGGAGAAGCCGGAAAGCATAGTCAAAGGAGAGCGGAGTTCAGACAAATCGAAGGAGTCAGTCGAAGCCCCGGTACCTGAAGCGGGTGAGGAAACAGCACCAGCAAGAGGTACAGGGGCATCAGGAGTGTCCGAAGAGTGGTCTAAACACAAGGCAGGGTCAGAATGGGGTGCGGTATCAAGAAGGGGCCCGGGGGTAGTGGGTTCATGGACTAGGGCTGCCATGGTTAGGTTACTCCTTTGCTTTTTGTTTTTAAGAAAAAAAAGAAAGAAGAAAAGAAAATAAAAATAAAAAAAAAGAATAAAAAAAGGGGGGAGCGGGGAGGAATAGTTCCCAGGAGGAATGAAAGGGCCGGAAATCTCCCTCCGCGCCCAAGAGGACCTCAACACCGCTAGTAGTGCAGATGCAGCATGGAACCCGTGCCATACCCTACCCTTCATGCCAGTAAACCAGCAATCCGGGATAGCAACCTCACATCTGCCGAGCTACCTCGGTGGACAAAAGAGAGGGCGGCCGGATATCCGCCACAAAGCATACCTCCTTCGGCCACCACCCCCGGAATCCGAAAGGTGGCTTCCAGAGATACACCCATCACCCAAAAGACACCCAAAGCTACTCCGGGATACCGGAGAGGGATCGGGGCATCCCCAGGCAATCCAGATTCCACGGCAAACTACACCACCGCCAAGAACCTCAACGGAATGGGATGGACCCCAGTGTCCTTTCCCCTACCTAGGAACTAGTGCGCCTGTGGGAGAAATCCCAAAGGCCAAAAAGAGGAAGGGCAAAAGGGAGGGGTGAGGAGGAGGAGGAGGAATGGAAAAAGGGGAGGATGGGATAGGGGAGGGGAGAATGGGGGGTAATTAGGTTCGGTCTGAGGAAGAAGACCGACAGGGCTAATTCCTCAGACCAAGAGCCTCTTCGCCACGCAAGGAGCCTCTTCGCCACCCTTGAAGAGGAGCACAAGCAGGAGACCACCAAGGCATGCATTTCTGAGAATGCCTGCCCGAAGTTTGGGGTATAGAATGATTAGCTGCGGTTAAAACAGAGGACGAGAAGAGGTGTAAAAGCTCATCAATGGAGGACGAAGAAGGAACCTCACTAAAAACAGTTAGTTGTGAGTAAAGGTTCCAATTTGCCTGATCAAATTGCCAGCGTGGGATACGAAGAGGTGGTGAATATGAAGGGGAAGTAAGAATGATTGGGAAATTATCGCTGTCATGTAAATCCGGGAGAACAAACCAGGTGAAGTCTAATGCGGCAGAGGAAGAGCAGACTGAGAGATCGATGCAAGAGAGGGTGTGAGTCCGAGGATCAAAATGGGTGTGAGTACCTGTATTTAAAACATGGAGGGGATGGGTGGCAAGAAAAGCCTCTAACTGAATGCCACGGGAATCACAGTGAGACCCCCCAGAGGAAATGATGGGCATTAAAGTTGCCAAGTAACAGAATCGGTGGTGGTAATGACAAAACAAGAAAGGGAATATCCGGAATAGATAGTGCCCGAGAAGGAGAGAGATATAAAGAACAGAGCATATACCATCTATGCAAGTGGATACGGGCTGCTGTGTAATGCAGCGAAGTACAAACAAATAGCTGATGGTACGGAATATCAGTGCGTAGAAGAAGGGCACTTTCATTAAAGGTCCCATCAGGAAAAGGATCTGAAGAATACAATAAATTATAGCCTGAGATGGGAGAGATAACGGCAGAGTGTAATTTTGGTTCCTGTAAGCAAACACCAACAGGGGAAAACTGGGAGAGTAACATCTGAAGCTCACCCTGATTACCCCCGAGACCGCATATATTCCACTGTAAATAGGCCATGATTGGCAATGATAAAGATACTTGAAATTTGCAGGTAAGGGTTCCTATGGACTGGAGGGGTTAGAAAAGTCCACATGCGGAGGCAGCGGAAAACGTTCAAGCAGCGAAGGAACGGTGCGCTGTGAAGAAAGGAGTTGCACAGATGGAGGAGAGGAGAGAGAAGGAACAGAGGGTGGATCAGTGTCCATTGATGGTTTGGTCTCTTCATTATATTCAGAGATTGCTTCAAGTGTTTCGGAATTCAGAGACGTCATATGGGAGACAATATTGGAGATGGTAGGGGGAGGATGAGTAAAGATTGGAACTGTAATGGACTGTACCAAGGTAGGGGGGGGAGAGGGTGGAGGGAACTGGAGAAGAAGCGTGGAAGGGGACAGAAGAGGCAAAAACCTGGGAGGTGGCAGAAGAGGAAGAAACTTGGGAGGGAACAGGGGAGTAGGTATAGTACGAGGAGGGTGAACCTCTACACTTGTAACAGAGCCAGTGAGAGGGGAAGAACCCGGTACAGAGAAGTAGAGGGACGATTGGGAGGAGGTGTCGTACGAGGTCTTGTCGATACTGAGGCTTGTGAGGGAGAACACGAAGAAGCGAGAACAGACTGAGGCATTGAAGTAGGGACGTCTGAGCCTAGGACAGCAAAAGAATTAGATACAGGAGTGACTATGGGAGAGGTAACCACAGAGGAGGCTGCAGAAGATGGGACCCCAGAAGTGGGGGGACGTTATGAAACACAGGAATAGGAAACACGAGGTAGTCTCCCTTGGAGGCGGAGATGAGAAACTGCCATGGCATAAGGGAGACCTTCTGCCTCTTTGAGGTAACGGATTTCCCGCTCATTTAAGTAGACTTGGCAACGGCGAGAGTACAAAGGGTGAGCCTCATGACAATTAAGGCAAGAGGGAGGTCGATTGCAAGACGTATTAGAATGGTCATCGGTTCCAAAGACTGGGCATTCGGCTATGGATCTGCAATATTTCGCTGGATGGCCAAATCGCCAGCAATTTCTACACTGTTGCGGTGTAGGGATCACCTTTTGAACTTGTAACCGATGTCCTGCTACATAAACTGAGGATGGGAGTTCATGGCTGTCAAAAGTTAAATGAGCCACATTGCTAGGGTATCGTCTCCGCCCGCGGGCAGGAAGAACATAAGTGTCTACCTTGAGGATTGGGAGATCTTGGAGTTCCAGCTGTTCAAGAATGTCATTGCCACATGTCTGGAAATTTTGTTGAACTATGGTATGGGGCAGAATGACAGTACCACTACTAGAATTGAGGGAATGATATTTTTCAATAGTGACAGGAACAGTATCTATATGGGAAAGAAGAGAACGATCATGAGCTGGGTAGCATTCTGTACAGTGATGATGCGCGTACTGCTCTTAATAGCATGAAAAGAAATATCTTTACCAACATGGCGTAGGAGTGCCTTGCCAATACCGTGGTTGGAAAGATAGGCGGTAGAGGAAATGGTCGTAAAGTGAAGAATTTAGTCCATTGTGCAGTCCGAAACTGAGCGTGGAGAGGGAGTGCAGGACGTGTCGATCTTTTCTGAGAAGACCGAGAAGGTGGAGAAGTATCATTAGCAGGTCATTGTCGTTGGCGTTTAGGCGTGGGACCAGAGTTGGTCCGACGTGGAATGGGATGGCGATTCGAAAATTGCCGCACCGTAGAGGGAGAGGCCGGAAGCATAGTCAGAGGCGAGCGGAGGTCAGATAAATCGAAGGAGTCAGTCGAGACCTCAGTACCTGAAGCGGGTGAGGAAACAGCACGGCAAGAGGTACAGAGGCATGAGGAGTGTCCGAAGAGTGGTTCAAAGACGAAGCGGGGTCAGAACGGGGTGCGGTATCAAGAAGGGGCCCGGGGCTAGCAGGTTCATGGACTAGGGCTGCCATGGTTAGGTTACTTCTTTCTTTTTGTTTTTAAGAAAAAAAAAATAAAAAATAAAATAAAAATAAAAAAAAGAATACAAAAAAGGGGGGACCAGGGAGGGATAGTTCCTAGGAGGAATGAAAGGGCCAGAAATCTCCCTCCACGCCCAAGAGGACCTCAGCACCGCAAGTAGCGTAGATGCAGTATGGAACCCGTGCCATACCCTACCCATCATGCCAGTAAACCAGCAATCCGGGATAGTAACCTCACATCTGCCGAGCTACCTCGGTGGACAAAAGAGAGGGCGGCCGGATATCCGCCACAAAGCATACCTCCTTCGGCCACTGCCCCGGAATCCGAAAGGTGGCTTCCAGAGATACACCCGTCGCCCGAAAGAACCCCAAAGCCACTCTCCGGGATACCGGAGAGGGATCGGGACATCCCCAGGCGATCCAGATTCCGCGGCAAACTACCCCACCGCCAAGAACCTCAACGGAATGGGATGGACCCCGGTACCTTTCCCCTACCTAGGAACTAGCGCGTCGTGGAAAAATCCCAAGGCCAAAAAAAGGGGGCAAAAGGGAGGGGTGGGGATGGGGGGGAGGAAAGGAAAAAGGGAGGAGGGGATAGGGAAGGGGGGATTGGGGGGTAATTAGGTTCGGTCTGGGAAGGAAAAACCGACGGTCAAATTCCCAACCAAGATCCTCTTCACCACGCCAAGGACCCCCCCCCTGAAGAGGTTAAAATTTTAAATTTAAACAAAAAATTTTAAAATTAAAATTTCCCTTTCTTTTTATTTTTAAAATCAACTTTATAAGAAAACGATTTTAAATTCGAGAACCTGCTGTTTTTCTCACCCCTGGGCCTTTTAAATTTCCTTCTACCGACCCCAAACATCTTTAAAAACCCACAATTTTTTTAGTCACAAAACCCATGCAAAATATGCAAAGAGGGGCAGGAAATGTTTTAAATGAATGGTAAAACAATACCAGGGTTGTACGGGAACGGTATCCCAATACCATGTACAAAAAGGGTATAAAATACTATTTTTGTACAAAAAGGTTTATAAAAAAACTATGTTGACTTGAATGGAAACAAACTATGTTGTTTTTTAAGGGGTATAAAATACTTTGTTGTACAAAAGGGAAATACAATCCCAAAAAAAAATAAAGAATTGGTTTACCCAGATGTACAACATCTGGGTATTTTTAAAATTTGAAAATGTTCCCACCACCCAGTGTCTTTCAAAAACAAAAACTTTATATCCTTGTATTAAAAAAGTCACGGGATGGCCCCCAACATCCAAAAAAACCAATTTTGTTTTTCTTTTTCTGTTTCTTCAACAATAATGTATGTTTGAGTCGGGGCCCGGAAAACACCTTCCAATTAACACACTTTTTCAATAAAAGGGGCTAAAACCACATAGTGAAAAGGGGTTGGATTATGGGGTAGAGATAAAGGATTGGGGGGTTTAAATTGCGAATGTACAGGGGGGTTACGTGGGGGGTTTAAGTGCAGGGTGTAAAGGGGGAAGCCAGTGGAGGGTTATGCAAGTGTAAGGGGGTAGCACGTGGGGGGTTTTTGTGCGAGTGAAAAGGGGGGGAAAGCACAGGGGAGGGTCAGTGCAATTTTGAAAGTGGGAATACGTGGAGGGTTAGGAAAGTGTAAAGGGGGAAGCACATGGGGGCTTAAAAAGTAAAAAGCACAGTGGAGGGTCAGTAAAAAATTTGGGAAGCACATGGAGGGTCAATAAAAAGGGGAAAGGGCCAGTGGTGGGTCAATAAAATGGGAAGAACAGTTGTGGGGCAGTGAAAAGGGGGAAAAGCACTGCCCCGAGGGCAGTTTTAAACGGGAAGCACAGTGGGGGGTTCAGTTAAATGGGAACACAGTGGGGGGTAAAATAAAAGGGGGAAAGAAAAAAAAAACAGTTGGGGGTCATGTAAAGGGGGAAAAGCATGTTGAGGGGCATTAAAGGGGGAAAACCATGGGGGGTCAGTTTTAAAGGGGGAAGCACTGTGGGGGGCCCGTATAAAGGGGGGAACACAGTGGGGGGTTCAGTATAAAAGTGGGAACTCATTGGGGGGTCAGAATAAATTTGGGAAGCACCAGTGGGGGTTAGTAAAAGTGGGAAGACCATTTGGGGGGGGTCATTGTAAAGGGGAAAGCATTTGTCAAAGGGAAAATTTAAAGTTGGGAACCCAAAGTGGGGGGGCAAAAAAAAGTGGAAGAAACGCGGGCGGGTAGGTAAAGGGGGGGAAGCACGGGCGGGGGGCGTAAAAGTGGGAAAAAACAGTGGTGGGTCCAAAAAATAAAGGGGGAAGCACAGTGGAGAGTAGTATAAATTTGGGAAGCCGTGGTAAATCAGTATAAAAGGGGGAAAAGGCACAGTGGGGGGCCGTATAAATTTGGGAAGCACTGTTGGGGGGTCGGGTATAAAGGGGGGAAGCACGGGGGAGGGCCCAGTTAAAGTGGGAAGCACAGTGGGGGGTCATATACATTGGGAAGCAAAATTTGGGGGGGTGTCAGTATAAAGGGGGAAAGAAACAGGGGGGTTTCAGTGTAAATGGGGAAATTACGGGTCGGGGGCCCATTTAAAAAGTGGGAAGCACGTGTGGTTCAGAAAAAAAAGGGGAAAGCACGTCATGGTTCAGATAAAGTGGGAACACTGTCGAGGATCATTTAAATAAATTTAAGGAATTTACGGGGGGTCATGTAAAGTAAAAAGCACTTGGGGGGTCAGAATAAATTGGGGCCCACTGTTGGGGTCAGTAAAAAATTGGGGCCCTGTAAAGGGGTCATTATAAAAAGGGGAAAGCATATCAGGGTCAGTATAAAGGGAAAAGCCCTTTTAAAGGGTCAGTTTTTAAAGTGAGAAAGAAAGTCGAGGGTCATATAAAGGGGGGAAGCACTGTAAAGGGCATTATTTTTTGGGAAGCGCTGTCGAGGGCCCAGTTTTAAAGTGAAAAAGCATTTTCGGGGGGCAGTGTAAAGTGGAAAAACACTGTCGGGGCAGGGGAAAAAGTGAAAAAGTACTGCGGGGGTCAGTAAAAATGAAAAGCACTGCGAGGGTAAAGTATAAAGTGGGAACCCACATTTGTACAAACATTGTGTTGGGGAAAAAATTTCATTTAAAAAGTTTTTTCATTTTAAGAAAAAAAAAAAAGTAAAAATGTTTCAAAATTAATTTTCTGTGAGTTTGGGGACTAGTGAAGTTTTTGGGGCCCCGGGCATTTATGATGAAAAAACCCCGGGACTAGTGACAGCTTTTTAAGATCCAGCTTTTTAAAAACGACAAAACCCCCCGGAAACTATGACAGTCGTTAGGTCCACATTTGGGAACAAAATAAGCCGGACGAAAAAGCTTCGTTGGGTCCGCATTTATGATGACAAAAACCCGGACTAGTGACAGCTTTTTTGGCCCAAACCCTTTAGAACGACATAACCCCGGATAGTAAAGCCGTTGGGCCCAGCTTTTTAGAAAAACATAAACCCAGACAAAGGGGTTAATCTATAATGGTTTTATATGGTTGTAGCCTAATCTTTTAATTCCATTTAAAATTAAAAATTTTGGGGGAATTTTTAAAAAATTTGCAACATAAAAAAAGATTCCCAAAAAAAACAATTTTTTTCTGCCAAATTTTTACCATAGGTTTTAGTATATCATGTCTTTTCCCAAAATTCCCGGTACTGTCATACAGCCTTTTCCCCCACTTAAAAGATGGGGTTCCCTTCCTAAAAACCATGTCAGGGAAAAAAAAATTTTAAAAAAAGTGAGGATCTACTATAATGGGGAGAGGGGCTGTTTTCAACCTCTTTGTTTTTGTTTTAATGCGCCCCTGCAACATTTTTAAAATTTTTTTTGTATATTTTTTAAAAATTTAACAGTAAATGTACTGTATAATTTTTAAAAAAAATTTGAGGGAATCGTCTAATATACATTTTTTTCACTAATATACATGTACATCACTAAGTGAGGAGGGCTGTATTTTTTTTTTTATTTATCTTTTATAAGTTGGGTTAAAAAAAAAAATTTTAAAAGATCTTTAAACCCTGTTTTTTTCTGCCCGTAATTTTAGGGGGCCCTATCAACACCCAATTTTTTATACAAAATTCATAAAAATAATATAAAACTGATATTCCCCAGGTAATGGTTTGGGAACAGCAACCGCACCAAAGGGGGGTACTAATGTCCTGCCAAGTGAGTGTAAAACGAAACCTATACAGTGGAACCTCAAAAATCGAACTTTAAACCATTCCAGGGGCTAGTTCTAAATTCGAAAAAGGGCCCAAATTGAAAGCAATTTTTTCCCAAAAAGAAAAAAATGGAAAAAACAATTAAAAGTTCCAGAAACCCAAAAATATTCACAAAAAAAAATACCCTTTTTAAAAAGATTAATTTTCAGTTTTACATACACAAACCTTTTTTTAAATCTTTAATTATTATAGTAACATAAAATAACTTTTTTTTTAAACCCTTTTTTGAAGATTGGTGATGGCATTGGAAGAATTTGGGAAAGGGGAGAGGGATTTGGGGGTTTTTGTTTAAGGAGAATCCCCCTCTTGAAAGGGCTTCCGGATCAAAGGCCCTCTCTTTTGGGTTTTCTTCCCCTTTTTGGGATGTAATGCACTAAGGGCCCGTTGAGAGTCTTTGGACCCAAATTCACAAAAAAACTGCAAAAGTCCTCGTTTCTTTCTCACAAAAAAACGTCAACGTCGTCTTGGGTTCTGTCTCACAAATTTAAATTCCACAATCGTCGGGCTTTACAAAAAATCCGCTTTTTTTTTCTGTCTCCAAAAAACCCACAGTCCCCCCTGTTTCTGTCCAAAATTTAAATCCACAGTCCCCCCGGGTTTTTTTTCTAAAAAAATAAAATTCCACAAAAGTCTGTTTTCTCACAAAATAACTCCCAGTGTTGTTTTGTCTCACAAAAAAAATCCATATTGTCCCCGTTTCGTCTCACAAAAAATGTCCAAGGTTTTCTGTTTCATCCTGGCAAGCTCAACAAGTTTAAATCCAAAACCATACTTTTTGTATTTTTTTCCTTCACATTCCCTTGGTGTTTTTCCCCACTTTCTTTAAACCCCAGGGGCCACTACAAGTTTTTTGGGGCCCCTGGCAGTTATTTCCATCCCAAAAACACTAAACACAAAGAAAAAAATTTGAAAAAAGTGGGGAATTTAAAGCGGGGACGCAGAAGGCGGGCCCTGGACAGGTTTGGGGTTGGGAAATTGGGGGGTTTGGGGGTTTTGGGAAAGTTTGTTTTGGGCTTATTTTTAAAATTGGTTTGGGGGGGGGGATTTTTGAGGGGGGTTTCCCGTAACCCCGGGTTTTAAGGATTGGTTTGGGAAAATTGGCTGGTGTCTTTTTTTGTTCATAATAGCCAAAGGTTTTGGGGGGGGGTTTCCACCCTTCTGTTTTAAAAATTAAGGGGGCCCCTTTCCCTAACCCGAAGATTTTTATAATTCAAATTTTCCCCTTTGGGGCCCCTTCCTATGTTCCTTTATAAACCCCTTTTTTTTTCCTTTTTTTTTTTTCCTTTTTTTTTATCTCCATGGGGAGTGGAACAGAAATTCTTCCCTCCTAAGCCATGCGTGTTGTAAGAGGCAAAAAAAAAATGCGGGACCATGGGGGTAGTAACCCCCTTTTCCGTATATATTACTTTAAAAGTTAAAAAAGGAAAACTTTTGTTTTTCCTTTTGGGGCCACCCTGCCTTTGGGGGGATACAGCCCCGGTGTTGAAAAAAAGAAAGAATTTGATATTTAAAAACTTGGGCCCACTAGATCCACCCCTAACCAAAATACAGTGGTCCCCCGATTATCGACGGTTAAACTGTTCCCCGGAAACCGGTCGAAATTTTCGAAATTTGGGGATTTAAAGAATCAATTTTTCCCCCAAAAAAAATAATGTAAATTCAAATTTAAACCGTTTTCCCACACCCAGAAGAAATTAAAAAAAAAAAAATTTTTTTCATGAAATATTCATGAGGGACATAAAAAAATAAAAATGGGGGAAAAGATGAATTTAAAAATTTTAAAAGCATAACACATTTTCCCTTTTTTGGGGAAAATTTTTCTTTGTGTTGGGAGATGGAGGAGGAAAAGGAAAATTGGGGTTTTTTATAGTTTGGAAAGGGGAAAACCCCTTCCAGCAACACCTCAGGTACCATTTGCTTTTCTGGGGTTGCTTCTTTTCTCTGTTTCTTAACCCTTTGAGGGTCGACAGGCCCTCTCCGAAACTCGTTCTCAGGGTCGGCCAAATTAAAAAAAAAAAAAAAAAATATTTTCTCTTATGAAAAGATAGAGAATCTTTTCCCGATCATAAAGACACCAAAAGTTTGAAATTTGATAGAAAACTTACGGAATTATGCTCTCGCAAAGTTAGCGGTCTCGGCGATGTTTATGCATCGGCGATTTTGCCCACTTTGAGCCCCATTTTCAGCCAATTTCACTGTACTAGTCGACAAAAAACATGAATATTTCGCTAGAACTCCATTTTTTCTATCGAATGGGTGCAAGAAACCACTCATTTATGAAATTCAACTATCCAGTACAGTGGTCAGAATTTAGCAATTTTGCCAATTTCACACAAATTTCAAAAGATGCCAATTTCCGAATAGGGTCCAGAATAAACAAGAAAGACATTCCTAGCACTAAAATGACATTTCCTCTAGTCATTAGTAACGTCTCAAGGCCCCTCTTATATTCTTTTGCTTTCCACTTTGAATTTTTATTTTCACAAAAAATATAAGATTTACTGTTATGCAGACTACTGCATTAGTGTAAAAAATGGTATAAATATTATTGGTGCACTTGTGAAAGAATATTAGACTCTCCAGTTGACGTGTATTGCACGCTTGGCACGATTTGTGTACTTTTGAAGTTTGGTAAAAATCGAACATTTCTGCTACTTTGAGCTCAATTTCAAGGCACTTTTCTTTGTAAAACCAGTCAAAATCATCTCAATTTCTGTAATATGTCTTCCATTCTATAAAATGAGACCAAGAAAACTAGAATACAACAATAAATACCATACGAAAATACACTGCAAAGTCGCTGATTTATTAAAAAAAAATGGTCAAAGTTTTTTTTTTCTCATTATGCACTGTGTGCTGCAGGATTTTTTTTAGACTGTGCACACTGACCACATAGACCCATTCTTTCATATGAAGGCCTACCAGCTTTCTCCCACTAGATTTGAGGCCGCTAGAATTTATGAGTACTAGTACGTCAAAAACCCCTACGCGTAAGACGTACTAGTACGACGAAAACCCTCAAAGGGTTAATGCCACTAGGACCAGCTTGAGAGTCACTGGAGTCCTGTCTCGCAAAATAACTGTGCAGAGAGCTCTGTTTCTGGCGTCTCTTTAAAACTTCCCTAAAATGGGCCAAGACTCTGTCACTGTACAAGTTGCCGATATGGCTTGCAACATCCTTCTCTGGGTGATGTTTCTCCATAAATCTTTCCATCTTACCCCACATAGTAAAAATCTCCTTAATTTCTGAAGAAGGCACCTTCTTCCATCTCTCTTCTTCCTCCTCTGCAGCAAGATTCTGAGCTGCGATCTGTTGCTCTTCCTGCTGAAGCTCTTGCAGCTCCTCAGTGGTTAGCTCTTCATTGTGGTCCTCCACCAACTCTTCCACATCCTCCAAACTCACATCCAACCCCATGGAACTCCCCAGTGCCACAATAGAGTTCAAAACTGACATAGGCTCGTGCATACGCGTCTGGGACGACGGGTCGAGACGGGTCGATAAACGAATTTCGGTAAATTTCCGAGTCAATATTTTGTCGAAAAAACCGGTTGATTTCCGAAATGGTCGACTTTCAGGCCGGTCGATTATTGAGGGACCACTGTACAGTGGTACCTCGGGATACGAACAGCTCAAAACTCGAACAATTATGTAAGTGTATTTATGTAAGTGCTTTTCTAAGTGTATTTTTCAGGGTTTGAAACAGATTAATCTAATTTACCTTATTCCTTATGGGAACAAATTTGTTTGGTATCGGCACTCAAACAGCCTTCTGGAACTAATTAATTTCATATCCCGAGGTACCATTGTACTGTACAATATTGTACATGTCTATACCATTACTATGACTTGTAAATGATAAATGTATAGGTAATCCTGACTTTATACATCATTGTTCAATGACTAAGACAACTGTACCACACTGCTATGCCAGCAACATCTAAGAATAAGAAAATAATTTTTCCTCTGAAAGTCATGTCATAAGAGGCTACTAAAATCCCAGCAGCAAGGGGCTAGTAACACCTTCTCCTGTATACAGTACATCACTAAATATAAAAAAAAAATTTTGTTTTTCTTTTTAGGTCACCCTGCCTGGGATGGTTGGCACAATGAAAAAACTTCTGAAAATTGTGAGACCTTTACCCACTCTGCCTGAGGTGTCCCAGCAAGTGAACCCATCTCCTGTATTATCCCAGTGCTTAACAGAATATGGAATGGCATAAGAGGGTACAAATAAAAATAGGAACTATGGCTATAGTTTACTTAATAACATAAAGAGCGAGAATACAACATATCCTGATGGAAAATTATAAAATGTAACAATTGACCTATGAGACTTATTACCAGAGCAAGGGTAGATGTTATCAGTAACACGGACTTGCACTCACTCTTAATTCACCGACCAGCTGACCCGAGATTCGCAATGCGTGGTCCACTACACACGACTGACCAGGGCTCCCGCTCACCGGACCCGTCACCAACCTCTCTCTCTAGCTGTTTCCTTGAGCTTATATGGCCCTTAAAGCACCCCCCCCCCACCCCTTCCCCATAAGGCATAGACCACATGTTACAACCTGACACCAGTTCAAGAACAAAAGACCTGACTTAAGCCAAGAGGTGTGTGTGACAGCTATTTGCCAAGGCAAGGTGTGTGACACTTTACTGGAGTTATGTCTTCCTCAGTGACCTCACAAGCACTACATCACAAAATGGCACTGGTTGTACAGTGCTGCTGTATAACACTGAATTATGATTATTATTATTATAATCAAGGGGGAAGCGCTAAACCCGGAGGATTATACAGCGCCTGGGGGGGGATGTGGAAGGCATTCAGGCTTAATTCGGGGAACTGGAGCACAGATCCAATTCCCTAAATCAAGAGCCCCTCACCAACATCAAGGAACCTTCCTTGAGGGGACTGAATTATGAGAAAGGCATAAAAATGCTGTTATTCATTACCTATATGAATTCAGAGATATACAGTGTCATGGAAGATCCTCATCCTACACATTTATACACATTATCATGCACACAACTGTGGCTAAATAAATACATCATTGACTATCCAGCAATTGGTTATTTGCCATTCAAAACTGTGTAGCAGTCTTTTTAATACAGAGACCTGAAAAATAATACAGAAAAAGATTATATATATTTTTTTTTTTTACATATCAGTCGTCTCCCACCATGATGGGGCAATTAAATAAAATAGGAAACACATTCATCATCATTCATTCAATAGCTGTCTTGTCAGAAGCAATGCAACACCACAGTTAATGTGACCCTTTGAACTGTAACACCCTCACCCATCCTTCAGAGTGCAGGTACTGTACTTCCCACCTCCAGTACTGTAACATCCTCACCCATCCTTCAGAGTGTAGGTACTGTACTTCCCACCTCTAGAACTAACATTCTCACCCATCCTTCAGAGTACAGGTACTGTACTTCCCACCTCCAGTACTGTAACATCCTCACCCATCCTTCAGAGTGTAGGTACTGTACTTCCCACCTGTAGAACTAACATTCTCACCCATCCTTCAGAGTACAGGTACTGTACTTCCACCTCCAGTACTGTAAATCCTCACCCATCCTTCAGAGTGTAGGTACTGTACTTCCCACCTCTAGAACTAACATTCTCACCCATCCTTCAGAGTACAGGTACTGTACTTCCCACCTCCAGTACTGTAACATACTCACCCATCCTTCAGAGTGTAGGTACTGTACTTCCCACCTCTAGAACTAACATTCTCACCCATCCTTCAGAGTACAGGTACTGTACTTCCCACCTCCAGTACTGTAACATACTCACCCATCCTTCAGAGTGAAGGTACTGTACTTCCCACCTCCAGGACTCAGTCACACTAACCAGGGTCTCTGAATCCCCTAATTATTCCTACTTTGCTAACACTAACACCAGAACATCAAAAAAAAATTATGCAACTATCATGTTTTTTTACTCTAGTTCAACCCCAGCCAAGGATGCTGCATAAACAAAGATCTATTCATTTGATCTTATATACAAACCATCTAGCAGACAATTAACATTTGCCTGTTTGATGTGAGGGCATGGGAGCAGTGGCTACAGTACTCCAGAGATGAACATTCTAGCCAGAAAAATTGTTACATTTATGTAAAATGCTGAATCTGTAGAGATCAGCCGAGTATAACTAAGCTAGGTGGTGTATAACCAAGCCAGGTGGTGTATAGCTCAGCCAGGTGTTGTATAGCTCAGCCAGATGTTGCACAACCAAACCTGATATTGCATAAGCAAACCAGGTATTGCATAACCAAGTCAAGTTTTGCATAACCAAGCCAGGTGTTGTATAACCCCTACAGTATTTATAAATATACATGAACCACAAACAATAAATACATCATTCTCCTTTTTAACTTCGAAATACATACAAAAAAAATTCCTGTGATAAAATGGAAAGTGTCCTCAAACA
>NC_069486.1:23956206-24065497 GCF_026875155.1 Cherax quadricarinatus
CTGTGGAACGCCACTTGTTACAGATCCCCACTCGGACTTAACCCCATTTATGGACACTCTCTGCTTCCTGTCAGTGAGCCATGACTCGATCCACGAGAGCACTTTTCCCCCAATGCCATGAGCTGCCACTTTCTTTAACAGTCTATGGTGCGGAACTCTATCAAAAGCCTTACTAAAATCTAAGTAAATAATATCAAATTCTTTATTGTGGTCAACAGCCTCAAAAGCTTTACTGAAGAAAGTTAATAAATTAGTTAGACAAGACCGGCCTCTTGTGAATCCATGCTGAGTATCATTAATCAAGCTATGCTTATCGAGATGGCTTCTTATAATCTCAGCTATAATTGACTCTAGTAATTTGCCTACAATTGAGGTCAGGCTTATTGGGCGATAATTTGACGTAACGACTTGTCCCCTGTTTTAAAAATAGAATTACATTAGCCATCTTCCACATATCAGACACTACACCTGTTTGAAGAGATAAATTAAAAATATTATTAATGGTTCACAGAGTTCCATTTTGCATTCCTTAAGAAACCCTGAAAAAACCTCATCAGGACCCGGCGACTTATTTTGCTTCAGTCTGTCTATCTGCTTCACAACCATCTCACTAGTGGACTGTGATGTTACATAATTTTATCTTCTTCTAGCCCACTGTAAAAATTAATTACTGGAATATTGTTGTGTCTTCCTGTGTAAAAACTGAGAGAAAATAATTATTTAAAATCAAGCACATTTCATTCTCTTTGTCAGTAAGGTGCCCATAGTTATTTTTAAGGGGACCTATCTTATCTCTAACTTTTGTTCTATAGACCTGGAAAAAACTTTTTGGGTTAGTTTTAGAATCCTAGCAACTTTAATTTCATAGTCCCTTTTAGCTTTTCTTATCCCCTTTTTAATGTCCCTCTTATGTCAATATACTGATTCATAAGATGACCCTCACCTCTTTTGATACGCCTATAAATTCCTTTCTTATGCCCTAGTAGATACTTGAGCCTATTATTCATCCATTTTGGGTCATTTCTATTTGATCTAATTTCTTTATATGGGATAAAACGCTCCTTGAGCAGCATGTATAGTGTTCAGAAAACTGTCATATATTGATAGCTCTCTTCGTTACCCCAGTCAACAGATGATAAGTGTTCTCTAAGCCCATCGTAATCTGCTAAGCGAAAATCTGGGACTGTTACTGAATTATCGCTACTATCGTACTTCCATTCAATGCTAAATGTAATTGATTTGTGGTCGCTAGCACCCAGTTCCTCTGAAATTTCTAAATTATTAACAAGGGATTCATTGTTTGACATAACTAAGTCAAGCAGGCTATTTCCCCTTGTAGGTTCTGTCACAAACTGCTTCAAAAAACAATCCTGAAATACTTCTAAAGAAGTCGTATGATTCTAAATTCCCAGTCAAGAAATTCCAATCAACATGACTAAAGTTAAAGTCTCCTAGAATTACTACATTATCGTGCCTTGTGGCCTTAACAATTTCCCTCCCATAGTAGTTTCCCTTGGTCCCTATCTAAGTTTGGGGACGGTTATATCACTCCTAAAATCAGTTTTTCATGCCCCTCTGAAAATTCTATCCAAACAGACTCTGTATGTGTTACTTCAGACTTAATACCCGTTTTTATGCAACAGTTCAAGCGATCTCGGACATACAATGCCACCCCACCCCCCTCCCAATACTTCTATCTCTTGGAACAATTTAAAACCCTGAATATGACATTCCGCAGGCATGTCCCGACTTTTTGAATTAAACCACGTCTCAGTTAAGGCAAATACATCAATGTTACCTACACTAGCAACTAATCTCAACTCGTCCATCTTATTCCTACACTACGGCAATTAGCATAATAAACATTGAAAGACTCTCCTTTCTCTTTACCCTTCCTGCTCATTTCTATTTTTCTACTAAACCTATTACTGTCCTTATCACCCAAGGTCCCTGGCTTTTCAATATCTATCTCGTTCTTATTATTACTAGTTCCCCTAGAACTCGTAATATTACTACACTGGGACTTCACTGTTTTCCTGCCAAAACCCATACCACTAACTATTCCTAGTTTAAAGTCCTAACTGCTCCCTCCACTGCAGTTGCCAGTGCTCCCACCCCACACCTAGATAAGTGAATCCCGTCCCTAGCATACATGTCATTTCTGCCATAGAAGAGGTCCCCAGTTGTCTATGAATGTTACCGCATTTTCCTTACAGTATTTGTCCAGCCAGCAATTGACACCAATTGCCCTGGACAACCATTCATTTCCAACTCCCCTCCTTGGCAAAATACCACATATGAGAGGGTTCCCACCCTTACTTCTAATTATTTCTATTGCTGACCTATACCTGCTAATCAGGTCCTCACTCCTACGTCTGCCAACATCGTTGCCTCCAGCACTGAGACAGATAATAGGATTGCTCCCATTACCTCTCATGATGTCATCCAGACGGCTAACAATATCCTCCATCCCAGCCCCAGGAAAGCAAACTCTCTGTCTCCTACTCCTGTCCTTCAAAACAGAACGCCCTATCCATATAACCTAACTTGGCTATCCCAACAACAACAATATTCTTACCTTCCTTAATGTCTTTCGTGTGTCGTTCCCAGTAGTCAACTCACATTCGTCGGGTAGCACTGAGAATGTATTGGATGTTTCCACAACAGTTTCCACGGCAGTCTCTTTCTTCTTCATCGTTTCTACCTTTCCATTCGTCTTCTTGATCGTCAACTTCTTTCCCTGCTGTCCAGCCCACTGACCAGTTTCCCTTCTTGACCTGAGGACTCAAAACAGGAGGACTACTCCGAATCTTTTTGTTTTCCTCGGTCAGTCGCCGAATTTCCATATTCGCCAACCTCAGTTCTTCCTTAAGCTGTTGGTAAAGTTGCTCGATGGAGGGCATCTTGCTTCAATTCTAGAGAGCGCGCAAACAGGTCTTCACAGAGCCAAGTACACGTCAACACTGCGCAAAAGCCAACTCAATCAGGAGCTACTGCGCAGCACGTCCGCACGGCCTTTGAAGAGTTTCGAGAGTTTATCTATTCTCTGAGCCTGACCATGAGCCAGGCTTGTCTGGTGCTTGCCTGGTCAACCAGGCTGTTGCTGCTGGAGGCCCACTGCCCCACATATCCATCACAGCCTGGTTGATCTGGCACCTGGTGAAGATACTTCTCCAGTTTCCTCTTGAAGGCTTCTACACTTGTTCCAGCCATGCTTCTGCTATCTTCTGGTAGAATGTTGAATAGTCTGGGACCCCGGATGTTGATACAGTGTTCTTTTACTGTCCCCCACCGCACCCTTGCTCCTCACTGGGTTTATTTTACACTTCCTCCTATATTTCTCACTCCAGTATCTTGTTATGGCAGTGTGTAGATTTGAGACCAGGCCCTTGAGTATTTTCCAGGTATGTATATATTATCATGTATCTCTCTCTCTCTCTCTCCTCTGCTCCATAAAACGCCAATAAAACAAGGATAATGTAATTACAAAACCATTTATCCTAAGTACACTAACTTACATTTACTGGTACAAAAAACCTCTGCGTATTAGAAAACACTATTTGTCAACTAAAATACTAGACAGTAATGACAAAAGTTCATAATCGATCAACAATTTGGAAAGGAAATATTTACCGGACATTTGTTTCATCATGTACTTTTATAATGGCCCAAGATGTACCTTTGTTAAGTGACTTTATAATGGTCCAAGATGTACTTTTGTCAATATAATGGTACAGGATGTACCTTGTCAAGTAACTTTATAAAGGTACAGGATGTGCATTTGGGAGGTCATTGATGTAAATAAGAAAGAGTAGAGGACCTAGGACACTTCCCTTTGGCACTTCAACAATTACAGGCTGAGTATTGAAGGTCACGCCATTTATGAATACTGCATACTAATGTCTTCCACTAAGATAAGATTTTATGTAATTGAGAGTGTGTCCTCTGACCCCATAATGCTCAAGTTTTAAGTGCATGGTATCAAATGCTTTCTGTAGGTCTATGAAGAGCCCCAGAGGATATTCATTTTTTTCAGTTGCTGTATATAGTAATTCAAGTATCTGAATAATTGATCATTTGTGCTTTTATTCAGCCTAAACCCAAACTGGCAAAGGTAGGAGGTAGGAGTAGATTTGTTTATAGATTATTTTTCCAAAGATTTCAGAGAGGAAAAGAGAGTTAGATATTAGTCTGTAGTTATTTAGTTATGTATATATATATAGTACCCTTGTTGTCTTGAGTATGGATGGCAAGGGTCACCCCGATCCTCAAAAGAGACGATCCTACAGAACTAAATGACTACAGACCAATATATAACTCTCTTTTCCTCTCTGAAATCTTCGAAAAAATAATCTATAAATAAATCTACTCCTACCTCCTATCCCATAACATACCGAGCCTTTGCCAGTTTGGGTTTATGCTGAATAAAAGCACAAGTTAGATATTGGTCTGTATTACCTCGTTAATAATAGAGTAAATGAACTTAATTACGAACTAAAAAAAGTAAGATTGATTTTATCATAAATTGATTGTATCATAAATTGTACTACCTCGTACATTAACCCTTTCAGGGTCCGTGCCATAGTTCTATGCCATTAGCTCAGCTCATTCAGATAAGCTGTGAGTGGTAAATATGAGAGAATACATCTATGTGGTATGTGTGCACCACATAAAAAAATCCTGCAGCACACAGTGCATAAGGAGAGAAAAAATGAAACCATAATTTGGTAGGGTGTGCAAAAGAAGAAAATTAAAGGTGAATACAGGAAAGAGTAAGGTTATGAGGATAACAAAAAGATTAGGTGATGAAAGATTGAATATCAGATTGGAGGGAGAGAGTATGGAGGAGGTGAACGTATTCAGATATTTGGGAGTGGACGTGTCAGCGGATGGGTCTATGAAAGATGAGGTGAATCATAGAATTGATGAGGGAAAAAGAGTGAGTGGTGCACTTAGGAGTCTGTGGAGACAAAGAACTTTGTCCTTGGAGGCAAAGAGGGGAATGTATGAGAGTATAGTTTTTACCCAAAGCTCTTATATGGGGTGTGAAGCGTGGGTGATGAATGTTGCAGCGAGGAGAAGGCTGGAGGCAGTGGAGATGTCATGTCTGAGGGCAATGTGTGGTGTGAATATAATGCAGAGGGAAATTTGTAGTTTGGAAGTTAGGAGGAGGTGCGGGATTACCAAAACTGTTGTCCAGAGGGCTGAGGAAGGGTTGTTGAGGTGGTTCGGACATGTAAGAGGAATGGAGCGAAACAGAATGACTTCAAGAGTGTATCAGTCTGTAGTGGAAGGAAGGCGGGGTAGGGGTCGGCCTAGGAAGGGTTGGAGGGAGGGGGTTTTAAAGGAGGTTTTGTGTGCGAGGGCTTGGACTTCCAGCAGGCATGCGTGAGCGTGTTTGATAGGAGTGAATGGAGACAAATGGTTTTTAATACTTGACGTGCTGTTGGAGTGTGAGCAAAGTAACATTTATGAAGGGATTCAGGGAAAACCGGCAGGCCGGACTTGAGTCCTGAGATGGGAGTACAGTGCCTGCACTCTGAAGGAGGGGTGTTAATGTTGCAGTTTTAAAAACTGTAGTGTAAAGCACCCTTCTGGCAAGACAGTGATGGAGTGAAAGATGGTGAAAGTTTTTCTTTTTCGGGCCACCTGCCTTGGTGGGAATCGGCCGGTGTGATAATAAAAAAAAAAAATAAAATAATTTTCGATTAAAACAGCGATTTTGCAGGTTTTTTAGTATGTTTTATATAGATGTATTTGCGATTTCTTGGTCTCAGTTGATAGAATGGAAGATATATTACAGAAATAGAGATGATTTTGATTGGTTATAGTTTTGGAAATGGCTGAAACCGAGCTTAAAGTAGTGGAAATGTTAAATTTTCGCTGATGTTCAAGAGTAAACAAATGACCTCACACGTCTAATACACGCCAGCTGTTGGATCTAATCACTAAATCCCATCCCTGGCAACACACCCCCCCACTCTTTATAGATCTAAACTTACTCCCTGTTCAGTACATCCACACTTACTACTGTGCAATCTACATCTACAGGACCTTAAACTCCAATATCAACCTTGACCTAAAACGCTTTCTTGATAGTTGTGATAGAACCCACAGGCATAACACAGACACAACATTCTTACGACATTCCCGTGTCCGACTAAACCTTTACAAAAATTCATGAATGTCAAAGGCCCTAAAATCTGGAACACCCTACCTGAGAACTCTAGAACTGCAGACACATTCATCACCTTCAAAATACCATTAGAAAACATCTTTATCTCCCTGATACACCCCATCAACTAACTACATGGATACCACCTGGTGGTTCACACTTACACTCACTCACCCATTTGACCATAAACAGAAATATTAATCTCAATCTTAAAATAATGAATCCTATGATACTCCAATACTGAAACTATGTACTGTGCCAAAACAAAAGCATTCACATTGCTAAACTCACAAACTAGTATTTAGTCGCTTAGCCATAATACCAACTTACCTCATAATTTGTAATATTTTAAAATAAAGAATTAAACTAAGTCTGCCCGAAATGCCTAGCCATGCTAGGCGTTCGTGGTACACTCTGTAATCATTATTTAACTACATGTAAACCACACAACAACCAAATTCTGTAAATTCAACATTGTAATCTTTATAGAGAATAAACTTTGAATTGAATTGAATTGAATTGAATATATGTTCACAAATGAGGTGATATTATTTATACAATTATTACAATATTGCATAACAGTAAATCTTCTATTCTTTGGTTTGAATAAAAATTCATTATGTGAATAAAAAATAAAAATGGAATTAATTTGTAAAGCCTGAAAACATAACTAATGAGCAGAGGAAATGTTAGTTTAGTGCCAGGAATGCCTGCATTGTTTATTCTGGACCCTATTTTGAAATTGGAATATTTTGATCTTTGCATTAAATTGGCCAAATTACCAATTTCCGATCACTATTTTGTAGTTGAAACAGTTGACCGAGTGATTTCTTGTGCTCATTCGATAGAACTGAAGTAATACTAGTAAAATAGCTAATTATTTGATTGACTGTTATATTGTAATTCACAAGACACCAGGACGACACAACTCGAGAACAAAATCCTCAGTCTTGAACGAAAGTTATCAATACCAGGAATGACTAACTGTGACAAGACCATCCAAACAGTCATAGATAGCCATACCCAACAAATAATATCTCTTAATACAAAGGTTGAAGAAGCAGTAAAAGAATGGAAGAACAACTTAGATAACCAGTTCAGTGACTACTTTGCTCTCCAAGAAGATAAAACTGAGCAAGATAAACTATCGGACGCAGTAATAGTTAACAGTCCACTTTTTCCCAGTGATATGAACCAAACAAACAGTAAAGAAATTACTCTGCAGATCATAAAGGACCAAACAAGTGTTATTGTACCAGAGTCAGAAATAAAAGAAGCCAGGTTACTAGGATCCCATGGTAGAAAAAGTGATATGCTTAGATTCCACTCACATGACAGGAAAAAAGACTTAATTATTGCATCTATTAAAGTAAAGAAAGAGGTATACATAAACGAGTGTCTTACCAAAAAACGTCAGAACCTCCTGTATAGTCAGAAAACTTAAGCGGGAGAATAATGACACAATACACCAATGCTTCACACGGGATGGGAAAATTCTAGTTAAGAAAACAAATGTAGGTCAACTGTACACAATCACGAACGAGAATGATCTATCACGATTTCTCAGGGATACTGATCTTACAGAGAATAACTAAATGTCCAACCTAAAAGCCTACGTAATGTAGTGTATGTTTTGCTCCATTATTGTTCAAATCTCGTAGTACAATCTCTTAGTAATTAAATAATCAACTACCTCATTTTGTGATTTTACTAGTAAGCATAAGTCACCTTATCTAATTTTCTTATTTACTATTGTTTGCTTAAATATTAGCTGAATCGATACTTTCTCTGTCCATATTACTACCTATTTTTTTAAACACAGTGGACCCCCGCATAACGATCACCTCCGAATGCGACCAATTATGTAAGTGTATTTATGTTAGTGCGTTTGTACGTGTATGTTTGGGGGTCTGAAATGGACTAATCTACTTCACAATATTCCTTATGGGAACAAATTCGGTCAGTACTGGCACCTGAACATACTTCTGGAGTGAAAAAAATATCGTTAACCGGGGGTCCACTGTACTATCAATTGATATTACTTACTAGAATTAATAATTACCATTTTTACTATCAATACAATTTACTCTTAACATTTTTGACATCATTTAATAACCATTACTTGTCTAATTACCTTAACCTGTTTTAATGCCACATTTACTATCTTAGAGTACTCTTAATTACCTTGTACTGCCAAATAACCTCAGTGCAATTTTGAAAGAAATAAACATTACTTTTTCACTTATTTTGTAATCATTATTACTTACTAAAATTTTATTAAACACCATATTTACTACCAGTCAATTTTACTTTTGTACATTAATCATTATTTTATACTTCCCATAACATTTTGTTGCCAAATTTCCAAGTTTGTATATTCAACTCCAACCTTTATATTATCATTTGTACCTGTGTACCTGTGCACTTGTGTGCCTCTGTACCTGTGTACCTGTCTACTATCTTACTATCATATTATAACCAACACATTGCCATTGTTATTTTTTACTTATTATTCTTTTGGTAATTTAATTTGTGAATTTTATTTTGTCAATTTAAATCTAGTTATACTCTTGATCTTGTCAACAACCTATACCAGACCCTAGTGCAATTGCAAGTACCATTTCAATTTGTATTTTTATATTATAAGTTTATAAGTCCTATTCTAAGATTGTTTTCATATCTTAGTGACTATATTGTGTGTGCAATTAGTGTATATTCCAATTATATTATTGCTCAAGGCCCTTAACTATTTTTTGCTAACTAGTACCAACTACCTCATATATTTTTTTTTTCTACTTTTTTTTATTATTTTGCTACCTTAACTTGCATATTTTATCTTGTCAATTTAAATCTAGTTATACTCTAATTCTTGTAAACAACTTATATAACACCTTAGTGCAATTACAATTGAGAGTCTTGTGCCTTTTTTATATCATTAGATTAAACTCAGTTGTACTATAGCTCATTCTAGCTCAATACATAGTCAATACCAAATTCATTATATTAGACCATAGTGTAATTACTAGTGAGAGTCTGGTGCTATTTTTAATTTGTATTTTTATATTATTAGATTAAACCTAGTTGTACTATAGCTCATTCTAGCTCAATACATAGACTATACCAAAGTCATTACATTAGACCTTAGTGCAATTACAAGTGAGAGTCTTGTGCTATTTTTTAATTTGTATTTTTATATTATTAGTTTATACCTAGTTGTACTTTAGCTCATTCCAGCACAACACATAGACAACACCAACTCCATTATGTGTATTAGTGACTATACTCCACATGACCAAAATGCTACAGCTATACACTTGTCCAAACTTCCCACCACTACAGATATCAGTACTAAAACTCAACACACAACTCAGGATATAAATAACCATAATTTAAACCTAGAAGATGATTGATCACGCTGACCCTGATCTAAACCTCCATAATCTGACACACAATCAAAACCTATTGGAAAGTAACTGCCTTTACTACACAGCATCACAAGCCAGCACTATCCTAAACAATGCTAAAAGTCTATCAGTACTTAACTACATTAGGTCCTTAAGCAAACACTATGATGACCTCCTGACACTCCTTGAATCACTAAAGACACCCTTCTCCTGCATTATTCTTACTGAGACCTGGCTTAAGCAGGACACAATAGATATCTACCCTCTACCAGGATACACAGCAATCCACAACTGCAGACCATACCAAGTTGGGGGTGGTATTGCAATCTATTACTCTAACCAATTATCTTGTATTAGCACCACTTGCTTTAGTGATGAATATGGAGAATACATTTTTGCTAATTTTACTGTAAAAAAACTTAAGACGCCTATAACAATCGGTGCCATTTACCGGATACCCCCACACAAACATCCCAAATTTCAGTGAGAAATTAAAGGCACTAATAACAAACAGACAAATGAATAAGCACCACCTTCTCTTAGCTGGAGACTTCAACATCAACCTTGGCCTACTAGATGATCAGCCTGTAATTGATTTCATCAACAATATGAACAACACACTTCTCATACCAACAATAACTAAACCAACCAGGCTCACTGAAACAAGTGCAACCATAATAGACCACATATGGACCAATATACTAGCCCCCCTTAAATCAGGGATAATCACAGATAGCACTACAGACCACTACCCTACCTTCCTCTTGACAAACATTAGTAAACCACCACTTGAATACAACAAAGTTTCATTTAGACTCCATGATGAGGCCTCAATAAGGAAGTTCACAGCTGACCTAGAGACTGTTGACTGGCCTACAGAATTCTCCAAGGCCAATGGTATTGATGACTGGACAGACATTTTTCTTAACAAATTATCTAGACTATACAACAAACATTGTCCTATAAAAACGAAACAGATCACAAACAAACGGCTTGGTTGCCCATGGCTAACCAGCACCATTCTGAAATCCATTGATAAGAAACACCAATATGAAAAGCAATATAGACAGGGCTTAATACACAAAGATATTCTTAAACACTATTCATCAGTCCTCACCAAAGTAATAAAGAAAGCCAAACAACTATACTACTCCAGTAGATTCACTGACACAAGAGATATAAAAAAGACCTGGAAAACACTCTCTCAGATTCTAGGGACCCACAAACTGAAAAAAAACAATAATATTGTCCTAACTAAACCTAATGAAACACCACTGCATCCCACTGACACAGCTAACAAAATAAACGACTTCTTCTCAACCATAGGTTCTAATCTCGCCAATAAAATCCCACGTACCAATGCCCATGCCGGGGACTACCTAGATGGGAATTTCCCAAATTCCTTCTATCTTGCTCCAACTGAGCCCATGGAAGTCACCGAGATTATAAAGTCGCTTAAAAATAACTCAGGGAATCTGTCTCATGTCCCACCATTATTGTACAAGAGAGCGGCCCATGTCCTCTCGCATGCTATCTCATTACTTTTTAACAAGTCACTAGAAACTAGCACCTTCCCGAAACTACTCAAGACGGCAAGGGTTACACCAATCCATAAAGGTGGTGACCCTACAGATTTAAACATCTATAGGCCAATATCAAACTTACCATTGCTATCCAAAATCTTTGAGAAACTCGTGAACAGGTGGCCTGGTGGGTGGCCCGGTGGCTAAAGCTCCCGCTTCACACACGGAGGGCCCGGGTTCGATTCCCGGCGGGTGGAAACATTTCGACACATTTCCTTACACCTGTTGTCCTGTTCACCTAGCAGCAAATAGGTACCTGGGTGTTAGTCGACTGGTGTGGGTCGCATCCTGGGGGATAAGATTAAGGACCCCAATGGAAATAAGTTAGACAGTCCTCGATGACGCACTGACTTTCTTGGGTTATCCTGGGTGGCTAACCCTCCGGGGTTAAAAATCCGAACGAAATCTTATCTTATCTTATAACGGCACAAAACATACTCAACCCCTGCAAATTTGGATTCAGGAAAAATAAAAGCACTAACGATGCAATCATAAAAATGCTAGATCTGCTTTACACAGCATTGGAAAATAAGGAATATCCACTAGGAATTTTTATTGACCTAAGAAAAGCTTTTGACACAGTAGACCACGGCATCCTACTCCACAAACTTGACCATTATGGTATAAGAGGCTATGTGCTTGCATATTTCAAATCTTACCTTACTAATAGGTATCAGTATGTCACCATTAAAGACACAGCATCAACAACACAGCCACTTGATACCGGAGTTCTGCAGGGAAGTGTCCTTGGTCCCCTACTCTTCCTCATATACATCAATGATCTTCCAAACGTATCTCAACACCTGAACCCCATTCTCTTTGCTGACGACACGACTTATGTCATCTCTCACCCTAATCTTGCCACCCTCGACACGATTGTTAATGAGGAGCTGATCAAAATATCGACTTGGATGACAGCCAATAAACTTACGCTTAACACTGACAAAACCTACTACATTATGTTTGGTAGCAGAGCAGGAGATGCGCAAATTAACATTAAGATCGACAACACTCTAATTGCCAGGCATAATGAGGGCAAATTCCTAGGCCTATACCTCGACAACAACCTGAACTTCAGCACCCATATCCAACACATAAGCAAAAAAGTATCCAAAACGGTTGGGATCCTCTCCAAGATACGATACTACGTGCCGCAAACTGCCCTTCTCACACTATACCATTCACTTACATATCCATACCTCACCTATGCTATCTGTGCTTGGGGTTCAACTGCAGCAACACACCTAAAGCCAATAATAACCAACAAAAAGCCGCAGTAAGAATAATCACTAAATCCCATCCCTGGCAACACACCCCCCCACTCTTCATAGATCTAAACTTACCCCCTGTTCAGTACATCCACACTTACTACTGTGCAATCTACATCTACAGGACCTTAAATTCCAGTATTAACCTTGACCTAAAACACTTTCTTGATAGTTGTGACAGAACCCACAGGCACAACACCAGACACAAACATCTCTATGACATTCCCCGTGTCCGACTAAACCTTTACAAAAATTCAATGTATGTCAAAGGCCCTAAAATCTGGAACACCCTACCTGAAAATTCTAAAACTGCAGACACATTCATCACCTTCAAAAACTACCATCAGAAAACATCTTATCTCCCTGATACACCCTGTCAACTAATTACATGAATACCACCTGGTGGTTAACACTTACACTCACTCACCCATTTGACCATAAACAGAAATATCAATCTCAATCTCAAAATAATGAATCTTAATAGTCATAAGTTGGCCTGTGATACTCCAATACTGAAACTATGTACTGTGCCAAAACAAAAGCATTCACATTGCTAAACTCACAAACTAGTATTTAGTCACTTAGCCATAATACCAACTTACCTCATAATTTGTAATATTTTAAAATTAAGAATTAAACTAAGTCTGCCCGAAATGCCTAGCCATGCTAGGTGTTCTAGTGGTACACTCTGTAATTATTATTTTACTACATGTAAACCACACAATATCCAAATTCTGTAAACTCAGCATTGTAATCCTTATAGAGAATAAACTTTGAATTGAATTAAATTGAATAAAATGGGAGTCAAAGTTGGCAAAATCGCAAGAGCATAATTTCATCAATTTTCCATCAAATTTCGTACTTTTTGTTTTACCTTCAGAAAAAGTTTCTCTAACATTTCATAAGGAAAAAATAACAAAAAATTTTTTTGAAATTTCTTGGACCCTGGTGCACACTTTTAAATTTGGCCTCTGGACCCTGAAAGGGTTAATAACAGTGTGAAATATAGAATATTTGTATTCTACCACTGTGAAAGAACTAATTACAAACGTAAAAATGTAAGATTGTATCATAAATTGTACTACCTCAGATGTTCGAATTACTGTATACTGTACAGCAACTGAAAAAATTAATATTCTCTGGGGCTCTTCACTGACCTATGGAAAGTATTTGATACAGTAGAGCACTAAAACAAACTATTACATAACTGTCAGGGCTACTACAAGTGCTATATAATTGTCAGTGACTACTACAAGTACTATATAACTGACAGGGACTACTACTAGTACAGGTCAGTCATCACTAATCTGGCAATCAGTTATCCGGTTCCATCAGTAATCCAGCACTAATTTCAGCTAGCATAATTTCAAATTTCATCATTATACCGACTCATATTTCGTCATTACACCGACTCATATTTCGTCATTACACCGACTCATATTTCGTCATTACACCGACTCATATTTCATCATTACACCGACTCATATTTCATCATTACACCGACTCATATTTCATCATTACACCAACTCATATTTCATCATTACACTGACTCATATTTCATCATTACACCGACTCATATTTCATCATTACACCGACTCATATTTCATCATTACACCGACTCATATTTCATCATTACACCGACTCATATTTCATCATTACACCGACTCATATTTCATCATTACACCAACTCATATTTCATCATTACACCGACTCATATTTCATCATTACACCGACTCATATTTCATCATTACACCGACTCATATTTCATCATTACACCGACTCATATTTCATCATTACACCGACTCATATTTCATCATTACACCGACTCATATTTCATCATTACACCAACTCATATTTCATCATTACACCGACTCATATTTCATCATTACACTGACTCATATTTCATCATTACACCGACTCATATTTCATCATTACACCGACTCATATTTCATCATTATACCGACTCATATTTCATCATTATCCCTACTCATATTTCATTACAGGTCCTCCATCACAAATCCGGCATCATTGGGACCTGTAGTGTGCCAGATTACCAAGTTTGCCAGATTACAGAGTGGTTAGGTTAGAATACACTTAATAAAATTAACCAACTTGACTTACACAAAGTTCATTGAAAAATCGGCAAAAATCGAACATTTCCGCTACTTTGAGCTCAATTTCAAGGTACTTTTCGTCGTGAAAGCAATCAAAAATCACGTCTATTTGTGTAATATATCTTCCATTCTGTCAAATGAGACCAAGAAACAAGAATACAACCACAAAAACCATGCGAAAATATACCACAAAGAGGCGACTGAGAAGTGAACTCCCTTATTTATCGTCCGTCTTTTTTATTTTTATTGTACGGTAAGAAGCATCATACATTGCCCAAGTTTCAATGAGATAGCCCAACAAACAACTGAGAAAAAAAATATTTACCAAAAATCATATATGGCAAGCCCAAGCCAGGCACTGGAAATAAGTCACTGACTTTTTGGGTTATCCTAGGTTCTCTATACATACACTGCTATGTATGATAATCTATGTAACTGTATTTGTGTATACCTGAATAAACTTATTTACTTCTAGTCTGTCAATTGAGTACAAGAAACCGCCCATTGACTTATATCAACTACCCAATAAAGTGGTCAAAAATTGGCAATTTGGCCAATTTCACACAAATTTCAACAGATGCCAATTTCAAAATAGGATCCAGAATAAACAGTGCAGACATTCCTGGCATTAAAATAACATTTTCTCTGTTCATTAGTCACAGCTCTAGGCCCCTCTTGCTTACCATTTGGAACTTTTATTCACAAAAAAATAGAAGATTTACTGTTATGTAGACTGCTGCATTATTGTAAGAATTGTGTAAATAATGTCAACCCATTCTTGACTCCGTATTGGAATTTGGACTGGCAGGCGGACAGGTATTGGTCGGTGACGTCATTTGTTTACTCTTGAGCCTCGCTAAACAATAGAACATTTTCGCTACTGTGAGCGCAATTTCGAGGTGCTTTTCGTCATGTAAGCAATCAAAATCATATCTATTTCTGTAATATATCTTTCATTCTATCAAATGAGACCAAAAAAAACGAGAATATAACCATAAAAACCATACAAAAATATACCGCTAAGGGGGCTGCTAATGGCTGAGAAGTGAACCCCGCTATTTATAGTCTGATTTCTTTCATTTTCGGTGAAACGTTAAGAAGTATCTTTCCATCATACTTTGCCCAAGTTTCAATAAATAACCCAACAAACAATTGAGAAATAATAATAAAATATTATTATTTTTTATTATTAATAACAATAATAAAATAATATCTTTATTTACAACACGTACATGTAAAACGGTACACAGGCCTAGCTGAGATCAGTGACATACTATTATATAGAAAGCCACTTGTTATGCAGAGTATTCAAGAAAATTAGGCCAGTGTCCCGGGATAACACCCACACTAGTCGGCTAACACCCAGGAACCCATTACTGAGGGGTTTAAACAGACAACAGTGTGAAGAAACACAGCCTATGTTTCTACCCAGCTGGGATCGAATTTTTACCAAAAATCATATATGGCTAACCCAAGCCCAGGTACTAGAAAAAGCCACATTGACTTTTTTGGAGTTAAACCTAGGTTCTTTACACATAAAGCTGCTACTGTGATAATCTATATAGAAAAATAACTTTTTTGTTTCAGGTTATGGTGCAGTACAAGGGGATATCACAGTTAGCCAGGGGCTACACTCCTTTTCTCTAATATAAGCCCCCAAGACAGGGATAGGAAGAATGGTATTTGTATACCATATCCTCTTCATATCTCCGTCGAACGCTCGGTGTTATGCCAATTAATTTATTCTGGAGTATTTTAAAATGTTTTAAAGTTATTTATATTCTTTATTATGTCATATTAGATTAATTGTGATAGGCAAATAAGCTGTAGTGTTGATATTAGCGTAATAATAAAGCATATTCTCCTGCATCAGTGTCAAGTGCAAACTCCTACTGTATGCAGATGACAGTGCTCTGTTAGTGACAGGTAAAGACCCACAAGATATTGCTAATGTTTTAACACTGGAACTGGAGTCCTGCAGCAAATGGTTAGTAGACAACAAACTATCATTACACCTAGGGAAAACTGAAGCCATTCTCTTTGGAACGAAACATAAACTGAGAAGGGTAAATAATTTTAATGTTCAGTGTAATGGGGAGTCCATCACTTTGGTTTCATCAGTTAAATATCTGGGAATCCCCTTTGACCCATGCATGTCAGGAGAATTGATAGGGAACAGTGTAGTAAAGAAAGCGAATGCCAGGCTGAAGTTCCTGTATAGACAAGCACAGTGTCTACCTACTGAGGCTCGCAGGACCCTATGTCTAGCCCTTATACAATGCCATATGGATTACGCTTGCTCTTCTTGGTACTCTGCCTTGACAAAAAAACTGAAAGATAGACTGCAAATCACCCAGAACAAAATCGTAAGATTCATCCTGGGGCTGGGACCAAGAGAACATGTAGGCCAGGATGAATTCCAGCAGTTGGATATGCTGAATGTTGAAGACAGAGTAAAACAACTGAAGCTAAATCATGTTTATAAAATTGCTCACGAACAGTGTCCAGAATATCTTGCTGTCAATTTTGTCAAGGTTGGGAACCAAAGCAATCATAGTACTAGGGGAGAGAGCACAACTTTGTAGTACCCACAGTCAGTGGCCAGGCTTCAAACACCTTTTATTGTACAGCAATAAAGGAATGGAACAGACTACCCACAAATGTCAAGGCCAGTCATAGCTTGAACCAGTTCAAGAAGACTGCCAAAAAGTGTCTGATGAATGAAGCAACAGAAAGGGAGGGGAATGATTTTCTATTTTTTAGCTAAAATACGTGTAAATTTTACCTTATCCCTAGTAATGACCCTCGTATTGTAGATAGTCGTAATGACCCTCGGGTAGTAGATAGTCTTAATGACCCTCGTATTGTAGATAGTCTTAATGACCCTCGTGTAGTAGATAGTCTTTTTAGTATGATAATAAGATGTTATCTTCATTATAGAATAATAAGAAAATATTATAACCTTTATATTATAATAATAAGGTAAAAGGACCCCAATGGAAATAAGTCTCACTGTCTGACTTTTTTGGGTTATCCTAGGTTCTCTACACATATGCTGCTATGTATGATAGTTCTATGTAACTGTATTGTGTATACCTGAATAAATTTACTTACTTACTTACTTACTAATCATGATACTGAGCTCATGGCAGCCGACAGTGGCTTCAAAGCCACCTTATCTTCAATGGATAATGTACTGTGTTGGTGCTTTACATAATGAGAAGCATTTCTTTTATTCATTGGAACCATGGCTAGGGCTAAAAGCAAGCAGGTTATAACAATAAATGGAGAAAAAGAAACTGGAATGATTTATGCAGCAAGTAGTGCCACCAAACAGTACCAGCAGGTTGGTGTGGCAACCCTGGAAATTTGAAATTATGCTAGTCAAAATTAGTGCCGAATAACTGAAGGAACCGAATAACTGATTGCCGGATTTGTGATGGCGGACCTGTATTATACCGACTCAGAAATTGTGCAGATGGTTGTAAATCCACAGCAGCAGCAAGCCAGAGGAGAAAGCAGTGATGAAAATGAGGAAGATATAGCAGAAAGTCTCTCTCTCTCTTGATAGGTTAATTATGTGTACTCTAACCTAACCACTTTGTAATCCAGCAAATTCACTAATACAGCACACTACAGGACCCAGTGATGCCGGATTAGTGATGGCCGACCTGTACTATACAACTGACAGGGTCTACTACAAGGGCAAAGTCATTCGGTAGGTCAGTCAAGTCATTCAGTCAGTCAAGTCAGACAGTCGTCACACAAACTCATATTTACCTAATACTTTTTGTGTACAAACTGACAGTTCATTCCCGCCACAGGGTATCTCTAGTCCAATATCTCTATTTTCTTTGTTAATTCTAAGACTTAGAAGCTTAAACCTTTTCTTGCAACTTGTAGCAACACTTGTATGCCTACTGGGTGCCATGATTGCTTGGCAGATTTAAGACATGTCAATTAATACATATCTAAAACACAGGGAGCTACTGGCACAGATTCGTCCAACACACGTATGAACCGAACTGAAGGCTGGGAGGGTGGTGGGGGTAGCGGGGGATGGCTGTAGCCCATCCTGCCCCATGGGCGACCGCGGGCTCAAAATTTTTTTTCCCTCCCATAACTGTGTTAAACTAATTTTACAAAGTGTCAAACACAAAAATGCCACAATTCTTCAATCGTGCTATAACCAAAATGTGCAAGACAAAACCGTGTTAAACAACAGTCTACTGTATATGACTTTTAATACAAATCACTAATACAAAATGACAAATATTTCAAGTACATTTATCCAACAACTCTCTTCGATTACTATACAACACAACTAAGGAAGTACAGTACCTGCACCCTAAAGGATGGGTGGAAATGTTTGCAGTTTTGAGGTGTAGTATCAGTGCCACTCTGGCAAGACTGTGATGGCAAAAGCATTTCTTCTTTGTTTGGGTCACTACCTTGGTGGAAGACAGACAGTATTCATCTCAAATTTTAATCACTCCTTTGTATCCACCAAAGGTTAATAATAAAAACATGTCTTCTCTACAAACTTATTAAAGTCATATATTGAACTTAATAAATACTCAAACTCTTTTAATTCACTGTAACTCACTAATGACCATATATACGTTATTGCCCTTATTAATCTTAATTAATTTTTTAATTTGCCAAAATGCTCTGCAAAAAGGGGGTTTTGGTAGTTACACCCAACTATTACTCTACTTTTTACATACAGTATCATGCAAAATAAAATAATTATTATTTTTATTGTGAGGGGAAAAATAGGGGTAAGTGGGTTAAGGTTGTTTGGGCACCCAGGAACCATTACGATTACTTGCGCCGCACCACCCCCCCCTCTCGGCGGGCTGGGCAAAAATATTCCTGGTGTCCTTTTTTTAAAAGTTTCTACTCCGGTAATATTGACCTTTTCCTGGTTTGGATTGAAGTTTTGGGGAGTCCTTCGCCCCCACCTTCCCTAATCAGGTGGGGTGACTACCAGGAGTATTACTGTTTGTTCTTTTCTAGTGTTTGCTGGTTACCAGTAATGATTTTGGCATTTATCATTCTTTTTCTTTCTTAAATGTTATATTATCATGACTATGGGTAACCAGTTTTATTTTCTCTTATTTGTCAGCTCTGTTCCTGGCGTGGTCTTCCAGGATAGACGCCAGATAAAGGGGCAAGACGTGTGTTAATAATACTTATTAACATTATTCTACAACTACCGGCCCTTACCTATACTACTTGTGCTCCATCCAAGTGGTAGGAGATTCCAGAACATCGGATTACCATCTGCCCAGGATAACCTACATAAATAACATCAGAGGAACTATCTAGGGCCATACCTACTCCTACCCAACAAGAACTGAAGGCCATTTTTTTTTATTATATTTAAATTTTAAGTAAAATTCTCAAATCATTTTTCTTGTTTTTCCTAAATCATTTCTTCATTTATTTATTTTTCCATTAGTTTCTTTTGTTCAGTAGGAAGGCGTTCCACTGACAATTATTATTCCTAGGTAGTAGGTTGGTAGACAGGAACCGCCCAGGGAGGTACTACCGTCCTGTCAAGTGAGTGTAAAACGAAAGCCTGTAAATGTTTTACATGATGGTAGGATTGCTGGTGTCCTTTTTTCTGTTTCGTAAACATGCAAGATTTCAGGTACGTCTTGCTACTTCTACTTACACTTAGGTCACACTACACATACATGTACAAACACATATATACACACCCCTCTGGGTTTTCTTCAATTTTCTTTCTAGTTCTTTTTCTTGTTTATTTCCTCTTATCTCCATGGGGAAGTGGAACAGAATTCTTCCTCCGTAAGGCATGTGTGTTGTAAGAGGCGACTAAAATGCCGGGAGCAAGGGGCTAGTAACCCCTTCTCCCGTATAAATTACTAAATTTAAAAAGAGAAACTTTCGTTTTTCTTTTTGGGCCACCCTGCCTTGGTGGGATACGGCCGGTTTGTTGAAAAAAAAAAATTATTATAAACTCCTCACACACACTATTGACAAACTAACACTAACCTCTGATGAGTTCTGAGTGTTCTTCTACTGCCAGAGCCCAGCCAGGGGTCAGGCTCATCTGGTGCTTGCCTGCTGCACCAGGATGTTACTGCTGGTGGTCCACTGACACTCCATCACAGCCTGGTTGATCCAGTACCTGGTGAAGATACTTGTCTGGTTTCCTCTTGAAGGCTTCTACACTTGTTCCAGCAGTATTTTTAGTTACATGTTGCAACAGTCTTGGTCCTCACATGTTGATACAGCAACACACAATATTCAACAGTCTGGCAACACAACAAACCATACGTATTTAGTATTTTTGACACTAATACTTTTTTCTTTAAACCACATAACGTAATTTACATCAATTAATATAAACGTAGGCACAAAAGATAGCCACAAATTATGTAATGCATTTTGACCAGCTAATTGTAAGCCATATTAATTAATATGCATAACTATTAAAAATCTTATGCAATTAACTAAAAAAAGACACCTTTAAGAATTGAGCACTTTTGCAAAAATAATAAACACCAATGACAAATACATCACAAAAAAGAATATTTGAAGTACTTTCAAAGACCTCAATAGGACTGGAATATAAAAATGTAAGATACGTAATTTTCTTTAAATTTTAATTAATTAAATGGACAAAATTTTTTTACAATTTTGTTTTGGGTTTTGAAAGGAAGAACAGGGACAAATGGAAAAGAAAGTGTTTTGTTAGACTAACAGATTGCTGTTCAATTTAGCAAGGAGATGGTGTTTTTAAAAAGCTTTTAAAGGGTGGCAATAGGGAACTTTCAATCTTTTAGACGGAGTTCCAATTTTTAAGGCCCAATTTTTTGGCTTGAAATTTTACAAAGGGGAATGGGCACAGGGGGAAAATGGAAATCTCAATTGTCTGGATTTTTAGGTTACCCAGGTTCCTCACTTGCTTCAGGTTTAAAAAACCCCTTACTGATTTGTTATAATGAATAAATTTTCTTACTTACTTAGTTTTTTTGTGTCTTGTTTTGCCATTAAAAAAAAAATTTCATAAAGCTTATTTTTGAAAAAAAAATGCCCTTATTACTGTAAAAACATATTTATGAGTGCAAATTTTATTTATTTAACAAGTTCAATTTTGGGGGGGAGTGTTTTGGGTCTGCCACTGGAAGGGGAAAAATTTTTTTTTTTGCACAGAAAATTTTTCAAGTTATTAATTTTTTTGGGGTAAATAGTTTTCCCGACCCAAAACTCAGCCCCTATTTCTCCCAATTTTGGTTAAAACCCAACAAATATTGGGGTGGGGTTTCTCCCCAAATATTACCAGATAACTCCCATAAGTCTGCCCCAATTTTTCCACTTGGCCCCACAGGGGTATGAAAATTAACGGGGGGGCAAAATTTGGGAAACGCCCTTTACTATGTGTCGGGTTGGGTAGAGGTGGTTCCCAAATGTGACTTATTTCAAGCATATTTTTGCTGGTGCCCAGACGCCCTTTTTGTCCCAATTTGGGGAAAATTTAAAGATCTAAAAAAACAATGTTTTCCCCCAATAGAAAAAAACAATAGATTAAAACATCTATTGGTTAAATTGAGGGGCTTATATGGGCAATCAAAAGAGGGAAAGGGCAGTTAAAAAAATCAATATCTTTTTTTTCTTTAAACACCCCGGGCCGTATCCCACCGAGGGGGGGGGCCCCCCAAAAGGAAAAAACGAAAGTTTCCCCTTTTTAAACTTTTAAAAGTAATTATACGGGGAGAAAGGTTTACTACCCCCTTGCCCCCGGCATTTTATTTGCCTCTTACAACAGCAGGGTTTACGGGGGGAAGAATTCTGTTCCACTTCCCCAGGGAAAATAAGGGGAAAATTAAACAAAATAAAACTAAAAGAAAATAGAAGAAAACCCAGAGGGGTGTGTATATATGTGCTTGTACATGTATGTGTAGTGTGACCTAAGTGTAAGTAGAAGTAGCAAGACGGACCTGAAATCTTGCATGTTCATGAGACAGAAAAAAGGACACCAGCAATCCTACCATCATGTAAAACAATTACAGGCTTTCGTTTTACACTCACTTGGCAGGACGGTAGTACCTCCCTGGGCGGTTGCTGTCTACCAACCTACTACCTATAAGAAATCAATATATTCAATTAAAATGAAAAATAGGAAAAGGAATAAGAAAATCAAAAAGGGATTATGAGGTTAAAGTTGCAAGGGATTTGAAGGTATACAGAAGATAGATTAGGGACAACATAGGCCCACTTAAAAGTAACTCAGGTCAGATCACTGACAGTGATAAGGAAATGTGTGAACTTTTCAATGCCTACTTCCTCAGTTTTTACTCAAGAAGATACTAGCAAAATTATAGAAATAATAAATTTTGTAGAAAAGGATGATAATAAACTATGCACAATTAGGGTAACTAGTGACATGGTCCTCAGACAAATAGAGAAATTAAAGCCTAACAAATGCCCAGGCCCCTATGAACTGTTTGCAAGGGTCTTAAAGGAATGTAAAGAGGAACTTAGCATACCTTTGGCTAATCTTTTCAATATATTACTACAAACTAATAACTAACTAGTTAGTTATTTACAATATTTAATGCACCTCAGTGATTATTAGTGTTATTATTATTATGGCATCTTCAAGAATACTAAGACACTCTTAGTGATTTTAATGTGTACCTGCATGCCAGCACAGTGTGTAAGTTTATTTAGGTACAGGTACACGTAAGTATAATTATCAGTTATAATGATAAAGTAGGTACAGTATATTTACATAGTTTTGTATTAATGTTGGTAGAATTACCGACAATATGTTAGGTAAAAGGACACAAGTGCAACTAATGTGACATTTCATTGTGGCAACGTTTCGCTCTCCAGGAGTTTTATCAAGCTGTGTATGTACAGCTTGATAAAGCTCCTGGAGAGCGAAATGGGGCACCCCATACCCAGCCTGTGGGGTGCCCCCACAGGCTGGGTATGGGGTGCCCCCACAGGCTGGGTATGGGGTGCCCCCACAGGCTGGGTATGGGGTGCCCCCACAGGCTGGGTATGGGGTGCCCCCACAGGCTGGGTATGGGGTGCCCTCACATGCTGGGTATGGGGTGCCCCCCACAGGCTGGGTATGGGGTGCCCCCACAGGCTGGGTATGAGATGCCCCCACAGGCTGGGTATGAGATGCCCCCACAGGCTGGGTATGGGGTGCCCCCACAGGCTGGGTATGGGGTGCCCCCATAGGCTGGGTATGGGGTGCCCCCATAGGCTGGGTATGGGGTGCCCCCACAGGATGGGTATGGAGTGCCCCCACAGGCTGGGTATGGGGTGCACCCACAGGCTGGGTATGGGGTGCACCCACAGGCTGGGGATGGGGTGCCCCCATAGGCTGGGTATGGAGTGCCCCCACAGGCTGGGTATGGGGTGCACCCACAGGCTGGGTATGGGGTGCACCCACAGGCTGGGTATGGGGTGCCCCACAGGCTGGGTATGGGGTGCCCCCACAGGCTGGGTATGGGGTGCCTCACAGGCTGGGTATGGGGTGCACCCACAGGCTGGGTATGGGGTGCACCCACAGGCTGGGTATGGTGTGCACCCACAGGCTGGGTATGGGGTGCACCCACAGGCTGTGAATGGTGTGCTGCCACAGGCTGAGTATTGGGTGTCCCACATGCTGGGTATGGGGTGCACCCACAGGCTAGGTATGGGGTGCACCCACAGGCTAGGTATGGGATACACCCACAGGCTGGGTGCGGGGTGCACCCACAGTTAGTTTAGTTTAATATGTTTATTATGCACCCCTTACCCATCCTGTGGGCGGAAGTCAAAAGATTACAGAGGTACATAATTGGTCCAGGGACTGGACTCCAAAGTTTTGATAGCTGAGCAAGTTACAAAGGTAATGAACTAGATCTGGTCATAATCATGACCAAGTTACAAAGGTAATGAGCTCCAAGTTGAGCTGGTCACACTCATGAATAATTGCAAAGGTAATGAATCATAAACACATTAATCATGAGAATTTACAAAGGTAATGAGCTCCAGGTAGAGCTGGTCACAATCATGACAAGTTTCAAAGGTAATGAATGATAAACACTTTATGACATGATTACAATCATAGACAAATTACAGAGTAATGAGCAGTTAACATAGTAGGGAATTCATCCATTGCCCCAACAACAGATGTTGCTAGGTGCCTGTCTCTCCTCGGTAGACAGCCATTGCAAACAGCAGTCACCTTCAGACTTCACAATGAGGCAGCCATTAATAACTTCACAAGAGCAGTAACAAACATTGACTGGCACACTGAGCTAGAAATCTATACAGATATTGACGAATGTTTTAATAATTTTCTAAAAAAGACCCAATACCTCTATAACAAGCACTGCCCTAAAAAAACTAAACAGATGACAGCTAAGAGACTGAACAGTCATTTTGCTAACACCCAGCATTCTCAAATCCATAAATACAAAACACCGATATGAAAAACAGTACAGAATGGGTCACATAATCAGAGACCAAACAAAACGTTACTCGTCTATCCTAACCAGCCTGATAAGAAGGGCAAAAAAATTGTATTATGAGAACAGATTATCCAACATACGAGGTGATATAAAAAAGACCTGGAAAACCCTATCAGAAATTCGGGGAACAAAAAAGATATCACGAAATAGCGAAATAAAATTTGCAAAATCAGATGAACCCCAACTCCCACCAACAGAAACAGCAAACAGACTCAATGATTTCTTTTCCACTATAGGACAAAACCTTGCCAATAAAATCCCAAGCTCAGATACCCCACCAAATGACTACCTCACTGGCAACTACCCGAACACACTGTTCCTAGCTCTGACTAACCCATACGAAGTCTCCCTTATTATCAACGCACTGAAAAACAAGGCAGGAGATTTAAATACCTTACCACCCTTTATATACAAAAAAGTGTCACAAGTGCTATCACCAATCATTGCAACACTCTTTAACAAATCCATTGAATCCTCCACCTTCCCTACAGTTCTCAAAATAGCAAGGGTCACCCCGATCCATAAAGGAGGAGACCAAACAGAGTTGAATAACTATAGGCCAATATCCAATTTACACCCTCTCTCAAAAATCTTCGAAAAATTAATTCATAAACGAATCTACTCCTACCTCATCTCCCAAAACATACTCAACCCCTGCCAATTTGGATTCAGGTCTAATAAAAATACTAATGATGCTATTATACACATGCTAGAACATGTATACACTGCAATAGAGAAAAAAGAAGTCCCACTGGGGATCTTCATTGACTTACGTAAAGCTTTTGATACAGTTGACCATGACTTGCTCCACGTAAAATTGTCACACTATGGTATAAGAAGGCACTCCCTCAACTACCTCAAGTCATACCTCAGCAACAGAAGCCAATATGTGTACGCAAATGGGGCAAGCTCTTCCGCACAACCAATTACAGTTGGTGTCCCACAGGGAAGTGTCCTTGGCCCTCTTCTCTTTCTCCTATACATAAATGACCTACCAAATGCTTCGCAATTACTCAAACCCACACTATTTGCAGATGACACTACATACGTCTTCTCTCACCCGAGCCCAGTCACGCTAGCCAATACTGTAAATATCGAATTACAGAAAATATCTACCTGGATGAGGACTAACAAACTTACACTAAACATTGACAAAACCTACTTCATTCAGTTTGGTAACAGAGCTACAGATGTCCCTCTTAACATAATGATAAACGGATCACCTATCACAAAGCTAAAAGAGGGAAAATTCTTAGGAATCCACCTTGATAATAGACTCAAATTTCATACACATATACAACAAATATAAGAAAATTTCCAAGACTGTAGGCATACTATCGAAGATACGGTACTATGCTCCACAGTCAGCCCTCCTGGCCCTATATCACTCTCTTATTTACCCCTATCTCACCTATGGAATTTCTGCATGGGGCTCAACAACAATTAACCATCTCAGACCACTAATTACCCAACAAAAGGCTGCAGTTAGAATGATAACAAATTCTCACTACAGGCAGCACACTCCACCAATATTCAAAACACTCAACCTACTCACCATACAAAACATCCATACTTATTATTGCACCTACTACATACATAGAACACTTAACTCTGATATTAACCCTCCCCTCAAACATCTCCTTGCCAACCTCAACAGAACACATGACCATAACACAAGGCACAGATCACTCTTTGATGTTCCTCGTGTCCATCTCACGCTATGCAAAAACTCAATGCACATAAAAGGCCCTAAAATCTGGAATTCATTACCTGTAAATATAAAAGAAACACTACCTGTTTATAAATTCAAGTCTCTTCTCAAAGATCACTTACTCACCCAAAACCAAATAAATACTGAATAACTGAACCTTATAAATTGTATATCTTAAATGTTTCTCACAATTATATCACATAAATGTCAAACCTAAAACCCAATCTAACAGAATACTCCATTCGACTGAATGTACAGCAATGCATGCAACCATATGACCTGTCTTTGTAATACTCATTTGTGCTTTATAGTTATCTGTTTACAATAATGTCTTATCACTGATTTCATCATTGCTTAGTTAATCTTAAGTTAATTTTAAGCCAGCCCGTAATGCTATGCATATAAGTGGCTTTGGCATGCTGCTCTTACCTGTATTTTTTTGTACCTCTGTATGTATGCTCAAATTACTAAATAAATAAATAAATAAATAAATAAATGGAGAGCTGTCCTAGGGACATGTCAGCGTCCTGGTGGACGCCAAGTTGATTGAAGATCCCAGGGCCTCGTGTGCACGGATGATGAAGCTTGAGGAACTGAGTACACACTGCCTGTGGCACACCTGGCAGCTGCCTCGCGGTCGAACTCCACGATGCTGTCCCTGTAGTGGAAGTTCCTGTGAGCCCGGCACTCCCTGCGGCTGCAGTGCCATCGCTGACATCGTGGGTTAGGGGAGAAGTACCCTCTACAGATGGGGTGGCGCTAGGAGTTGGGTGGGTGAGGCGGGGGAGACGCGCAGGGGTGAGGCGTTATGAGAGGGTCACTGTTTACTACACACGCCCTCCCCCTCCCCCCCAGCGGAGAGGGGGGGAGGCGCTGACTGGTCCTGACTCTACAACACCAAACCCTCTAAAACTGCACAACACTTCAACTATTTACGCTGAAACGATGCACTGGGATGTCCGTTCGCTGCTCTGGTAACTTCTCAAAGCATTCACATTGAGTTCTGTTAAGTAGGGACCTGGTCAGCCTCTTTGACCAGGAGCTATCCTTGAAAATCCCGCAGCTAGCCCGCTACACAACCTGCCGCGTCGGCCATGCCAACGGATGAGGTGCACCCACAGGCTGAGTAATAAAGCACTAGTAAACACAAAAGGCAGCCACTGGTATGTAATGTATTTTGGGATAATTAAAATTGAACAAAGTCCCTTTAACTTTGGGTTATCCTAGGTAATTTATACTATGTATGATAATGCATACCTGTACCTAAATATATTTGCTTACTAAGGATTAAGACTGGTGATTACTAAGTTCATTCAGGTACACATAAATACATAAATTATCATACAGCAGCACCATCTCTTCCTTTGCAGAAAGAACTTAGGCAACAGGAATGGGAACAGTTTGTTAGTGGATTAAATAGGTCCACCCCTTTAAGTTTGGCTTGGAAAGGTATAAATAAAATAACCAGGAAAAAGATTGGCAATGTTGCTCATCCCTTTCCTCTTGAAAAAGCAAATGACCTCATAAATGACTGGTCCAAAACATCCAGGCATGAAAACCTTCCATCTCATATTAGAAAAAATTTAGAGAGTACTTCTGAAGAAATGTTGAAACTGATTAATTTTATGAGCCAAAATATTGATGAGAGTGATTGCCTCTTTACCGAGTATGAATTAGATAATGCATTAACTAAAGGTCAATCAACTGCTCCTGGAGAGGATGGTAAAAACCTATGATATTCTCAGAACTCTAAGGCACGTGCCTGATTAACCCTTTGTTGGCACTGTATAATCTCAGTTAATTGAGGGCGTTCTTCCCTACTTCCTGGACCAATAGTCTCATTGTCCCTATCCCAAGCCCAACAGCCTGATACATTTAGGCGATCTCCTTAACTAGTTGTCTTTGTAAAACTTTTGAAAGAATGTACTTAAGACTGTACTACAGAATCAGGACACCAACTTTCCCCTACCTCTATGGGTTTCATGAAAGGTAAAAGTGTGCAGAACTGTATTTCCACCTTTCTCACTGCACACACCTCTACTAGTTTTACCACTTTTCTTGATTAAATCTGCTTTTGATATTGCGAACAGAACCGTTATACTACATCAACTAGCCAAAATGAATTTTGGTGGTAGCTTACTCTGCTGGGAAAATAGGATACCTGTCAAATAGAGTATCCTCTATCCTTTACCAAGGCTTCAGAAGTGATTCTAAAGAAATGTCTTTAGGTACACCGCAGGGGGGGAGTTCTTAGCCCCATGCTATTTAATATTCTGATTAATGCTCTCCTAAATGCTCTAATAGCCTCACCTAAACATTTAGCTATAAGCTATGCTGATGATATCATGATCCTTTACAACAGGGCATAAGAAGATGAATACCATTCTTAATGAATTTCAAGCAATTTGTAATCGACTAGGCCTCTAATATCTTCCTCTAAAAAAAAGATATTAACAAGAAAACGACATCCCCCCCCCATCTATTTGCAGGGTGAAATCATTAGCTGTTAAAACTTACAGATATCTTGGTGTAGATGTACCCTTTAACAAATCCACTATACCACAACTAAACAAGAAATGCAAAGTAGGCTAAATGCTCTCAAAGCTGTTGCTGGGTACAACCCCAACTATGGTGCTAATGTGAGAATCGTGAGAATGATTACATAGCCTATGTTAGGTCCTTAATTGATTATGCTGCTCCCATGTTGACATTAGCTAGAGAAAGTTCTCTCCGACCTTGGATTTAAAATGCAAAATGAAGCTCTCAGGATTATTCTTGGCTGTCCCAGATCTACAAAAGTCTTAACATGAGGAAGGAGTTTGGGTATTTCTAGTATCAGTGATAGGATTATTGAGATTAACACTGTACTCGGTATTGAATTTTGGGGAGAAACGAACCAGACACTGTCACAATGAATCTTACCAAGTGTCTAGAGGTAATATCACACAGATCTAAATGGATTGTGAAACGTGCAATTACATCAAGTTTTATAACCTGCATGACTGTATCACTGTAGGCAACAAGAGCATTTCACCCCTCCGTGGAAGGATATGTTCATTTAATTTTCACATACCTGCAAGTCCCCCCCAAGAAGCTCATTGCTAGTAATCCTTCCTTAAATCTCTTGTTAGAGCAACGCTCAAGAAGAAATTTCTCCCCTAGCGGGTAGTAAAAAAGTTATCACAAGTTATATACACTGATGGATCTAAACAGGAGTCTTCTGGCAGGGCTGCATCTGCTCTTGTTGCCACCTCCCTTGTTAAAAACGATAATAATTGTTGAGTTAAGGCATAAGAATTAACAACTTGGGCTTTCTACACTGCAAACTGAATTGTTGCAATCCTAATGGCGCTAAAGCTAACCTATGACACTGAGCTTGACTCATCATCATTACTGATTCTATGTCATCATTGAAGGCTCTTGACTCATATAATGACTCCAAAAAACATGTCTTGGAGAAGCCAGGTATAGATACTCAAAAATTAGGGACAAAGGAATTAATGTACAATTGCTATGGATCCCATCACACGTTGGATTACTCCTTCATGATAAAGTTGATATTTTTTACCCAAGAAGGGGTACCCAGAAGGAGAATGTAGAATAAACTTTGATATAACTGTGTCTAGCATTAGGAATAATTTTAGGGAGAAGTAAATAATGAAAATGTTGTTATAGGAATGCATTTTAGAAGGCTGAGTAGATCTATAAACCCACTATGATAAAAATGAACGTAGATAAGTATGTTTATGGAGCAACGTGCAATGTGAACAGACTGGCTGATGTTGTAGTGGCCAGGCTTAGGCTTGGTTACAAGTACTTCTGGCAGTTTGGGAGACACAGATGATGATCAAACTAAATGTAAATTATGTGATCGGGGCATATGGTCACTCTCTTGAACACTTATGTCCACTTACTGAGGAATACAGAGACAGACAGTATAATAACCTAGTGACATGTCAAGATATTTTTATTAATGAAAATAAGATACCAGATATTACTAAGCAAATTTCCTAAATTTGCTTGTAAACAGATAAGTGAACTATAGATATGTAGTATAAATCCATATGTATTCCTGTTAACCCTTTGGGGCCTAGTTCCCTTTGGGCCCTTTTGTGTATCCATATGCCCCTCGCGCTACCATCCACAGGATGGATATGGGGTGCACAATAAATACCCACTTCGGTGGCAAAATCTAAAAATTCTAATCTTCCTTGCAGATGACACCTGAATTTGCATGACAGTGACCTCCATTGAAGACACTGTAAGACTCAGGTAAACATCAACCAAATCTTCAAATGGGCCGCAGAAAAACAATATAAAGTTAAATGATGAAAAATTTCAATTACTCCGAATGGAAAACGTGGGAAATTAACGCTACATCGGAGTATAAAACAAATTCCACAATAGAGTGAGAAACTAATGTTAAAGACTTGGAGGTGATCATGTCAGAGGATCTCATTTTCAAGGGCCATAACACTATCTTTGCATCTGCTAGAAAAATGACAGGATGGATAATGAGAACCTTCAAAACTAGGGATGCCAAGCCCATGATGACACTCTTCAGGTCACTTGTTCTATGTAGGCTGGAATATTGCTGCATACTAGCAGCCCCTTTCAAGGCAGGTGAAATTGCTGACCTAGAAAATGTACAGAGAACCTTCTTTGGCACGCATAACGGAGATAAAACCCCCTCAATTATGGCAACGTTTGAAGTTCCTAAACCTGTACTCCACAGAACGCAGGCGAGAGAGATACATGATTATATACACTTGGAAAATCCTAGAGGAATTAGTACCAAACTTGCACACAAAAATCATTCCCTACGAAAGCAAAAGCCTCAGCGGGACAATGCAACATCCCCCCAATGAAAAGCTGGGGTGCCACTAGCACGTTAAGAGACAACACAATAAATGTCAGGGGCCCAAGACTGTTCAACTGCCTCCCAGCATACTCCCTGTCCAGTGCTTCCTGAAGACACCCAGGAGTCTATTGGTAATCCCCTGATGTTTTGCTAGAAGGCAGCCAACTAACTGAGCCATGATATATCACACATTTCATTCTGAGTCCTACAGTCTTGCGGAATGGGTATCAGCTGTTAATAAAGATATTACAATAACTAAATTCTTAAAATCTAACCAGTCTTCAGTTCTAACCCTTTACAACCCATTTCTCCAATTTTTATCTCTAAGTCAGTCCCTGACCAACCGGTCTGTGGTTCTTTACATCAGTTTGCATGCAGTCAGCAGTAACACCCTGGTGATCAGGCCTGATCCACTATGAGGCCTGGTCTCAGACCAGGCCGCGGGGGGCGTTGACCCCCCAAACCCTCTCCGGTAAACCCATTAAAGGAAACCTATAGAATACATTCCCCATTATTTCCTGGCCAGAGATTTCATCTCTGGTCGGGAGATAACTAATACTTCCCACTAAGCTATTTTTGATATAAATTCTTTACAATCTTTCCTATACTTTCCCCACCACCTTCCCACCTAATATAATTACTATCAAACTTCAATAACCAAAAACTTCAGTGGATTGTAACCTGGAAATACCTTACAGGTGGGCCCCGCCCACCTCTGACGACGTCACCAGCTGCTGCATCTCCACATACCAGGAGTAACCCTCTCCAGGTATAACACTAAATGTTACTAGAATGGCTGTTTCCACTCCTCAGACTGTAAATGTGCTGTGTTGACCCACTGTTGCAGCAGACACAGCCGGGCCCACAGAAACTCCTCAGACTGGTAAATGGTGCTGTTTTTGATAAATGTTGTAAAAGAACACAGCCAGGCACAGCAGTTACCATACCTGGAACATTATAACCATCAACATTGCACTTTATAAAACAAATAAACATTATAACCAGCAATATTACACATATATACAAAAATTAACATTATAAATAAGAGATAAGACTTCGTTCAGATTTTAACTCCGGAGGGTTAGCCACCCAGGAAAACCCCAAGAAAGTCAGTGCGTCATCACTCTGTCTGACTTTTTTGGGTTATCCTAGGTTCTCTACACATATGCTGCTATGTATGATAATTTATGTAACTGTATTTGTGTATTTTGGGAATAAATAAACTTACTTTTTTCCATTGGGGTCCTCAGCTTGTCTCCCAGGATGCCACCCACACCAGTCGACAAAACACCCAGGTACCTATTTGCTGCTAGGTGAACAGGACAACAGGTAATAAGGAAACGTGTCAAAATGTTTCCACCCACCGGGAATCGAACCCGGGCCCTCCGTGGTGAAGTGGGAGCTTTAGCATTATGAAATATTAGTCATTATGAAATATTAGCCCACAGAGACAAATTTTTTGCTTCACTCAACTGACTCAGTTTCAGCTGAAAACTAAAATGTACATTAATAATCAGATTAAAATAATCCCGTACAATAATAATATTATTTTTAAAAGGGAAAACAGGTTGTAGAGAATGATCCTGGTAGTACGTCTATTTCAGTACAGTCTACTTCATAGTACGTCTACTTCAGTAGTACAGTCTTTCTTCAGGAGTACAGTCTACTTCAGTAGTACAGTCTATTTCAGGAGTACAGTCTACTTCAGTACCCGTCTACTTCGGAGTACAGTCTTTCTTCAGTACAGGGCTACTTCAGGAGTGTTTTACTTCAGGAGTACAGTCTATTTCAGTACAGTCTACTTCAGTAGTACAGTCTACTTCAGTTGTACAGTCTACTTCAGGAGTACAGTCTACTTCAGTACAGTCTACTTCAGGAGTAGTCTATTCAGGAGTACAGTCTATTTCAGTACAGTCTACTTCAGTACAGTCTACTTCAGGAGTACAGTCTACTTTAGGAGTACAGTCTACTTCAGGAGTACAGTCTACTTCAGGGTACAGTCTACTTCAGGAGTACAGTCTACTTCAGGAGTACAGTCTACTTCAGGAGTACAGTCTACTTCAGGAGTACAGTCTACTTCAGGGTGCAGTCTACTTCAGGAGTACAGTCTACTTCAGGAGTGCAGTCTATTTCAGGAGTACAGTCTACTTCAGGAGTACAGTCTACTTCAGGAGTACAGTCTACTTCAGGAGTACAGTCTATTTTTAGGAGTACAGTCTACTTCAGTTTGTACAGTATTTCAGTACAGTCTACTTCAGTAGTACAGTCTACTTCAGTACAGTCACTTCAGTAGTACCAGTCTACTTCAGTACAGTCTATTTAGTAGTACAGTCTACTTCAGTAAAAGTCTACTTCAGTAGGTACAGTCTACTTCAGTACAGTCTATTTCAGGAGTACAGTCTACTTCAGTACAGTCTACTTCAGGAGTACAGTCTACTTCAGGAGTACAGTCTACTTCAGGAGAACAGTCTACTTCAGGAGTACAGTCTATTTCAGGAGTACAGTCTACTTCAGGAGTGCGTCTACTTCAGGGGGTTTCAGTCTACTTCAGGAGTACAGTCTATTTCAGGGTACAGTCTTACTTCAGGAGTACAGTTCTACTTCAGGAGTACAGTCTACTTCAGGAGTACAGTTATTTCAGGAGTCAGTCTACTTCAGTAGTACAGTTTTTTCAGTACAGTTTTTTTTCTTCAGTAGTACAGTCTACTTCAGTACAGTTACTTCAGTAGTCAGTCTACTTCAGTACAGTCTACTTCAGTAGTACAGTCTACTTCAGTATAGTCTACTTCAGTAGTACAGTCTACTTCAGTAGTACAGTCTACTTCAGTCAGTCTACTTCAGTAGTACAGTCTACTTCAGTACAGTCCTACTTCAGTTTGTACAGTCTACTTCAGTACAGTCTACTTCAGTAGTACAGTCTACTTCAGTATGTCTACTTCAGTAGTACAGTCTACTTCAGTAGTACAGTCTACTTTAGGAGTACAGTCTACTTCAGGAGTACAGTCTACTTCAGTGGGACAGTTTACTTCAGAAATACAGTCTACTTCAGGAGTACAGTCTACTTCAGGAAGTTCAGTCTACTTCAGGGAGTTTCAGTCTACTTCAGGGAGTACAGTCTACTTCAGGAGTACAGTCTACTTCAGGAGTGCAGTCTACTTCAGTTGTACAGTTTACTTCAGAAGTACAGTCTATTTCAGGAGTTACAGTCTATTTCAGGGGTACGGTACGTTCATTTTTTTCTAAATTACATTCCATGGAAAGTCCCTTTTTATGCACAGCTTCCTAGTTTGACCCAGATGACCTGCTGGTGCTTGCTAGTTATGACCCAGTGTGACCTGTGCTGCTTACTAGTTTGTGACCCAGATAAATTTTACTGCTGCTTGTAGTTGTGACCCAGTGTGACATGCTGGTTTCTTGACCCAGGTAAACCTACTGCTGCTTGCTAGTTGTCACCAGTATGACCTGTTGTTGACTGCTAGTTGTGGACCCCTTGGGAACCTGCTGCTTACTAGTTGTGATCCAGTGTGACTGCGGTTTTCTTGCTAGATATCACCCAGTGTGACCTGCTCCTTTTTTCCAGTTGTGACCCAGTGACCTGCTGTTTACAAGTTGTGACCCAAAGTGACCCGATGCTGCTTACTAGTTGTGACCCAGAGTGACCCGCTGCTGCTTTACTTTGTCTAGACCCTTTTCCAGAAGTTTATTCTTACAGGTACACATAGCTACATACATTATCATACATTTGCAGCATATTCTAACCATACAATAGAGCAAAAAGTAATGTGAAGGACCTGGGAGAGATAATGTCGGAGAAACTTAACTTCAAAGGCCACAACAATGTTTCTACCTCATCTGCTAAGGACACCAAAAACCCATGATGATTCTCTTTAAACCGCTTGTTCTCTTTACCTGGAATACTGCTGTGGCCCCCAACTGCCTCCTTCAAAGGTTTGGCGACATTGCTGACCTGGAGAATGTACAAAGAACTCTCAGGGCCCCACATAAGTGTGATAAGGCACCTAAACTACTGAGAACGGTTGAAAGTCTTGGTCTGTATTCCCTCGAATGCAGGAGAGAGAGATACATGATAATATACACTTGGAAGGTCCTGGAGGGATTGGTACCAAACCTGCACACGAAAATCACTCCATATGAAAGGAAAAGACTTGGCAGGAGATGCAACATTCCTCCGATGAAAAGCAGGGGTGCCACGAGTACACTGAGAGAGAACACAATAAGTGTTTGGGCCCCAAGGCTGTTCAATTGCCTCCCAGCATACATAAGAGGGATTACCAATAGACCCTGGCTGTCTCAAGAAGGCACTGGAAAGGCACCTAAAAATCAGTACCTGACTAACGGGCTATGGTTCGTTTTTGTCAGCTTGTGTGCAGCCAGCAGTAACAGCTGGTTGATCAGACCCTGATCCACCCTGAGGCCCGGTCCCCAGACCCGGCCACAAGGGTGTTGACCCTGAAACCCTTCCCGGAAAATCAAAGGGAAGGTCACTCAAACTTATAGTCAGTCTTGTAGCCAAGGTCACTCAGACCTACAGCCAGTCTTGTAGCCAAGGTCAGTCAGACTTACACGAATTTAATAACTGAACATCAAGAGACTGATCCCATGAACTTCACACTGAACATCAAAAAACTAACCCCATGCACTTCGTGGGTGAATGATGCTCCTTGAAGGGTTTTGGGAAAACATCAGACTGCAAGATGTCGTACATGTGAGGCAGCAGCAGAGACCCGAACAAAATCCGTGGCTTCCCTGGGGAGCTGTATGGGCATATTGTCTATTTCTGCACACCCGTACCCGGGGCCCTTGAAGCTGTAACAGGGTTCCACAATATTAATCACAATGTGTGATTGTTGTGATAGAAACACAGGCCTTATCTTAGGCTTTATTGAACATAGAATCTTCATAGTACTTCCAACAAAATATAATGACTAGTACATCTAATAATGGCTTCTACAGGGATGGTGATGTCTTGCATATGTCAAGAGAAAAGTTAAAAACTTTCAGGCCACATATTTTAAACTCACCATGTAATCTGCATGATAATGTATTTTAAAATAGAGGAGAGAATCACACACCATGTGTTAGCGCCCATGACACACACCAAAACTGTTGTTGTTGTTAAGGGCCCCAAAGGTGGTGCAGTATTATCCTCTTGCTGCTCCCACAGGACCAGTATCACTACAGTGATTTACATTTTTTAGTATATTGTCAAGTACGAAGAAAGCCACTAACTCTGCCTGTCGTTTTTTCTCTATCTTTATTTGTGTACCTGTTAGGTCTTTTTTTCTGGTCGGCGTCGTGAGACAGAAGGGACGAACATGGAAGGACGAACAGAAGGGACGAACATGGGGAATATATCGTAGCCAAAATTTAAATCAAAAGACCTGCAAAAACCCCTCACAATTATAAACATCTGCAGAGTACCCCAGTCAAACATTTATCACTTTAGTGAAAAACTAGGAAACAAGATTACTGATGCACACATGAAAAAAGACCACCTATACTAAAAAGGAGATTTCAACATAAACATACTGCATGACCCGGACCCACAAGTAACCGAATTCACAAACACAATGAGTCACTGCCTGTTTTTTACCAGCATTATCTAAACCTACAAGAAACTCTGAGACAAGCATCTCCTTAATACACCACATCTGGACAAATACCATATCCCCTTTAAAATCAGGCATAATCACAGACAACACTACAGACCACTACCCAACCTTTCTCATAACAAATCTGGGCAAACTGCCACAAGACATTACTAAGTAACCTTCAGACTACATAACAAGACAGCAGTTAACAACTTTACAGCAGCTATGAATAACATCGATTGGCAAAAAGAGCTCGAAACATATACAGTATGAATGAATATATTAAAAAATTTTCTAATAAAAGCCCAATGCCTCTATAACAGAACATTGCCCCAGATAAACTAAGCAGATCACAGCAGACTGAATATCCCTGGCTAACACCCCAAACATCCTCAAATCCATTTTAAAACAAACAATAAATATGAAAAACAGTATAGAATGGGTCAAATAACTAGAGAACAATTTAAAGTTACTGTCAGCACTTACCAGCCTGATAAGAAAGTCAAAAAATTGTATTATGAAAATAGATTTTCATAACATCAAAGGTGATATGAAAAAAAACTAGAAAACTCTATCTGAAATTCTGGAACTAAAAGTTATCCAAAAAACAAAGCAATCAAACTAACAAAATCAGATGAACCCTACTCACTCCAACCGAACAGCAAAGAGATTTAATGTTTTCTTCTCCACCACCCGGAAAAAATCTAGCAAAAAAAAATACCCAAACACAAACACCCTCCATCAGACTACCTCATAGGGACCTACCCAAATACGCTGTTCCTTTGCTCCAACCAACCCCATTGAAGTTACGCTCATCATAAACCCCTTAAAAAAAGGGAGGAGACATAAATAACTTGCCCGCTTTTTTGTACAAAAAAGCTCCTCAAGTATTGTCACCAATTATTGCAAAGCTCTTTAACAAATTCATTGAATCATCTACCTTCCCCAAAAATCCCCAAAATAGCGAGGGTCACTCGATCCACAAAGGAGGTGACCAAGCTGACTTGAATGACTCTAGACCCTTATCTAACTTACCACTGCTCTCTAAAATCTTTGAAAAATTAATTCATAGGACAGTTCTATTCCTACCCCCGTTTCACACAACATATTAAACCTTGTCAGTTTGGATTCAGGAATAATAAAAGCAAAAATGATGCTAAACATACACATGTAGAACTAATATGTAATGCAATGAAAAAAAAATCCGTTGGCATTTTCAATTGATTTCCGTAAAGCTGTCGATACAGTCGACCACGAAATGCTGTACTCCAAATTAATTTCTCTTGGTTATCAGAGGCCACTCCCCTCAAACTACCTAAAGTTATATCTTAGTAACAGATCTCGATATGTGGCCCGGTGGCCTGGTGGCTAAAGCTCCCGCTTCACACATGGAGGGCCCGGGTTCGATTCCCGGCGGGTGGAAACATTTCGACACGTTTCCTTACACCTGTTGTCCTGTTCACCTAGCAGCAAATAGGTACCTGGGTGTTAGTCGACTGGTGTGGGTCGCATCCTGGAGGACAAGATTAAGGACCCCAATGGAAATTAAGTTAGACAGTCCTAGATGACGCACTGACTTTCTTGGGTTATCCTGGGTGGCTAACACTCCGGGGTTAAAAATCCTAACGAAATCTTATCTTATCTTATGCAAATGATGCAAACTCTTCCACCCAACCAATCACAGTAGGAGTCCCACAAAGAAGCGTCCTTGGACCACTCCTCTTTCTCATCTACATCAATGATCTACCAAATGCATCACAGCTACTCAAACCCATATTATTTGCAGATGACACTACATATGTCTTTTCCCACCCAAACACAGTCATACTAGTAAACACAGTCAATGCTGAATTACAGAGAATATCTGCCTGGATGATGACTAACAAACTTACCCTGAACACTGATAAAACCAAGATAACCCAGGGTAGGGAGTGTTAGCCATCCAGGATAACCCTGGGTAGGGAGGGTTAGCCATCCAGGATAACCCAGGGTAGAGATGGTCAGCCACCCAGGATAACCCAGGGTAGGGAGGGTTAGCCACCCAGGGTAGGGAGGGTTAGCCACCCAAAAAAAAACAGGGTAGAGAGGGTTAGCCACCCATGATAACCCAGGGTAGGGAGGGTTAGTCACCCAGAATGACCCAGGGTTGGGAGGATTAATCACCCATGATAACCCAGGGTAGGTAGTGTTACTGGACTGATGTGGGTCACATCCTGGGTGTTAGTGGACTGGTGTGGGTCACATTCTGGGCATTAGTGGACTTGTGTGGGTCACATCCTGGGTGTTAGCAGACTGGTGTGGGTCACATCCTGGGTGTTAGTGGACTGGTGTCGGTAAGTAAGTAAGTTTATTCAGGTATACACAAATACAGTTACATAGAATTTATATACATAGCAGCATATGTTAGAAGAACCTGGGATACCCAAAAAGGCAGACACAGTGCTTATTTCCATTGGGTTCCTTTTACCTTATTATTATAATATAAAGGTTATAAAATTTTATTATTATTCTACAATGGGGGGAAGATAACATCTTATTTCATAACTTAATAAGATACTACACGAGGGTCATTAAGACTATATACAATACGAGGGTCATTACTAGGATATAAGTAAATTACACTATGTTAGCTGAAAATAGAATCATTCCCTCTCTTTCTGTAGTACATTCATCAGACACCATTTTGGCACTCTTCTTGAACCTGGTTCATGCTATACTGCTTTGGACATGTGCGTCAGTCTGTTCCCATGCTCTTTATTGCTGTACAATAAAAGGTGTTTGACGTCCTGGCCAATGACTGTGGGTACTACAAAGTTGTGCGCTCTCCCCCTAGTATATGATTGCTTTGGTTCCCAAACCTTGACAAAATTGACAGCAAAGATATTCTGGACACTGCTTGTGAGCAATTTTATAAAAACATGTTTTTGTTCAGTTGTTTTACTGTCTCAACATTCAGCTTATTCCTCTGCTGCTGTAATTATCCTGGCCTAGATGTTCTCTTGTTTCCCAGCACCAGGATGATCTTACGATTTTGTTCGGGGTGATTTGCAGGTCTATCTTTTCAGTTTTTTGGTCAAGGCGGTGTCCAGAGAGCAAGCGTAATCCTGTATGGCATTGTATAAGGGCTAGAATAGGGTCCTCGCGAGCCTCAGTAGGTAGACACTGTGCTTGTCAATACAGGAAACTTCAGTCTGCTTGCTTTCTTTACTACATGTTTCCCTATCAATTCTCCTGACATGCTTGGGTCAAAGGGGTTCCCAAAATATTTTACTGATGAAACCAAAGGATGGGTCCCCATTACATTGAACATTAAAATTTATTTACCCTTCTCAGTTTATGTTTCGTGCCAAAGAGAATGGCTTCATGTTTTCCTAGGTGTAATTGATTGTTTGTTGTCTACTAACCATTTTTGCAGGACTCAGTTCCAGTGTTAAACATTAAGCAATATTCTTGTGGGTCTTTACCTGACTTACAGAGCACTGTATCTGCATACAGTAGGAGTTTGCACTTGACATGATGGCATATCATTGACATAAATAAGAATAATAAGGGACCAGAATACTACCTTGGGGAAACTTCCACAAATGTTATCGGAGGGGTTCTGATTCTGCTTTGTTGATTTTGATATCTTGTTCTCCTGTTGCTATGTAGGACTTAATCCAGTCTACTAACATATACCGATAACTTGAAGTTTATTACATAATATATTGTGGTTGACAGTATCGAAAGGCCTTTGCAGGTCTAAGGTTACCATACCTATGAGGGTTCCCCTTTGACATTTCAGTTCTCAGGTAATCAGCAGATTTAAAATAAAGGGAAGGTGTCGGTTGCGTAGGATCTTCTGAGGCACGATAGATAGCTATGGAGAATGTTGTTGTCATTAAGGTACTTTCCTACTTGGGAATACACCGACCCTCTCTAGAATTTTAGATATTTACTGGAGTATACTAACAGTCCTATAGTTGTTTACATCAGACCTACTATTTTTCTTGAAGATAGGAGTACTCTGGCCTCCTTGAACCACTCCGTATGGTATTAGTGGGATTGATAGATTTATTATGAGAGCAATCGGGTTTGACGAGTTTCAAACAGCGCCATCTTTTAGGACTTAGACGGGAGGTATATCAGGGCCTGTGCTCTTTAGTTGGGTTTAACCTGACCTTAGTTCTTTTTGATTAAAGTCATGAGATACATTACTAGTTGACAACTGTTTTGGGGTTACCCCCTTTATTGGTTTAGTATGTTTGAAAACTTATAAGAGTCTGTGTTAAAGGGTTTTGATGCAGCTGGTTGGTTTATTACTAGTGTTGACTGCAAACTGATGTGTAGTATTGATAATTAAAACAATTTGCCACCTTAGATGTTTCGTGGCATACCTCATATCGATAGTGAGTACTATGTTAGACCCTATCTACTGCTGAGGGCTCTAACCAATGTTTTAGTTGTTGCCAGAGTTATGGGGTTATGCTTTTACTCTTCAATATTTTGAGCAGTAGTGCTTGCTTTGCTCCCTTTTTATAAGTCTCTGTACTTGTTCCTCACCCTTTGGAATTCATTTAGTGCTTGCAATAATCTGTCTGTTTGCTTTAAATCTTTTTAGCAGCTGGTCTCTGAATTTCATATTATCTGATGTATCTCAGTATTCATCCTGGGTTCAGTTCTTCGTCATAATCCTAACCTCTTTAACTGTGCAATATTTCAAGGTTGGTAGTGAACATTGTTTTGAATTTTTCCCAGGCATTCGTTTACGGTCCGTGCAATTGTTATCTCTGACACAGTCACAATTGTGTAGCTATTTACCAAGTGTTTCTTTACTGTGTTTCTAGTTGACCTCATTTTGTATTGTCCTGTGTAGGCATATCTATCCCTAGTGAATTTTCCTGTGCAGTAAATGATGAAATGATCACTAAGACCTGTGGTTAATGACGCCTGACTGACTATGTTCTCAGAGCGGATTATCAAAAGTATGTGGTCATTAGGGTGGCTGAGAACTTGTGTGTTCCGGCGTATAGAGTATTAGATTAGTTGAGTGTAACTATTTAATCTTGAATTTGACTCTTGACCTTTGCATTAGCCGTTATTTTGCTGCTGAAAACAGATATGAAGTGCAGCGGGCGCGCGACTTCCAAGCTCCGCTCCCCCCCCCCCATACTTTTCTCCAACTTACCAGAGCACCAATGCTCTCCTTGATGACCTAGTTAAAGCAAAACTGGCACTAACCACGTAGCACCAAGAAATGACAAAGATTACCAACAGTGGAAACCTACAAATCGAAAATAATAGATAATAGAAGACTGCACACAACCGAAGCAACACCCGGCTTGCCCAGACCCGAACAATGTAACCCTAAGCTTAGATACTATACTATAACTTTTCTTAACTACAACAATTCCCTGTAGTATTATGAGGCGCATCTAAGAGGAAACAGCACCAAGGCCAGCAAGAAAACACCGAAAAATCAACTATTCAACAAGTGTAGTCAGGAGGACGCCGGCCCAGCAACCACCCCACTCACCACCACTCAAGGCGACACCACAACAATAACAACAAACATGGCTGCCACCAGCCTTTAACAAATCCACTATACCACAACTAAACAAGAAATGTAAAGCTAGGCTAAATGCTCTCAAAGCTGTTGCGGCTACAATCCCAACTATGGTGCAAATGTGAGATCGTGAGAATGATGTACATAGCCTATGTTAGGTCCTTAATTGATTATGCTGCTCCCATGTTGATATTAGCTAGAGAAAGTTCTCTCCGACCTTGGAGTTAATGCAAAATGAAGCTCTCAGGATTATTTCTTGGCTGTCCCAGATCTACAAAAATTCTTAACATGAGGAAGGAGCTTGGTATTTCTAGTATCAGTGATAGGATTGTTGAAATTAACACTGTACTCGGTATTAGAATGTTGAGAAACGAACCAGACACTGTCACAGTGAATCTTACCAAGTGTCTAGAGGTAAATACACACAGATCTAAATGGATTGTGAAAACGTGCAATTGCATTAAGTTTTTATAACCTGCATGAACTGTATCACTGTAAGCAACAAGAGCATTTCACCCCTCCATGGAAGATGTGTTCATTTAATATCACATACTACAAGTTCCTCCCAAGAAGCTCATTGCTAGTAATCCCTTCCTTAAATCTCTTGTTAGAGCAACTGCTCAAGAAGAAATTTCTCACCTAGCTGGTAGTAACAAGTTATCACAAGTTATATACACTAAATGGATCTAAACAGGGTCTTCTGGCGGGGCTGCATTGCTCTTGTTGCCAACCTCCCAAGTTAAGAACGATAATAAATTTGTTGAGTTAGGCATAAGAATTTAAAACAACTGGGCGTCTACACTGCAAACTGAATTGTTTGCAATCCTAATGGCGCTAAAGCTAACCTATGACACTGAGCTTGACTCTATCATCTTTAAATGATTCTATGTCATCATTGAGGCTCTTGGCTCATATAAGACTCCAACAACATGCTCATTGGGGAAGCCAGGTATAGAAAACTCAAAAATTAGGGAAAAAGGAATTAATGTACAATTGCTATGGATCCCATCACACATTGGATTACTCCTTCATGATAAAGTTGATATGTTAGCCAAGAAGAGTATCGAGAAGGAGAATGTAGAATTTAACTTTGGTATAACTGTGTCTAGCATTAGGAATAATATTAGGAGAGAAGTAAAAAATGAAAATGATTGTTATAGGAATGCAGTTAGAAGCCTGAGTAGATTTTATAACCCACTATGATAACATGAACGTAGATAAGTATGTTTATGGAGCAACTTGCAATGTGAACAGACTAAATAAAGTTGTAGTGGCCAGGCTTAGGCTTGGTTACAAGTACTTCGGGCAGTTTGGGAGACACACAGATGATGATCAAACTAAATGTAAATTATGTGATCAGGCATATGGTCATTCTCTTGAACACTATGTGCTTAATTGTCCACTTATTGAGGAATACAGAGACAGACAGTATAATAACCTATGTGACAGGGTCAAGATATCTTATTAATGAAAATAAGATACCAGATATACTAAGCAAATTTCCTAAATTTGCTTGTAACAGATAATTTGAACTATAGATATGTAGATATAAATCCATATGTATTCCTGTTAACCCTTTGGGGCCTAGTTCCTAGGCCTTTTGTGTATCCATATGCTCTCGCGCTACCGTCCACAGGATGGATATGGGGTGCACAATAAACTAGCCACTTCGGTGGCAAAATCTAATCTAATCTAAATCCTCCCCTCTCTTCCCCGGATTCAACCTACCAAGTAGTCTCTCAGGTATGACCAACGATCCAGATACCCTTAAGTCATGCATCTCCACCTTAGTTATTGAAAATTGAATCTTCGAGGACGCTAACAAAACAAGACCCCAGGATGACACAACTCGAGAACAAAATCCTCAGTCTTGAACAAAAGTTAACAACACCAGGAATGACTAACTGTGACAAGACCATCCAAACAGTCATAGATAGCCATACCCAACAAATAATATCTCTTAATACAAAGGTTGAAGAAGCAGTAAAAGAATGGAAGAACAACTTAGATAACCAGTTCAGTGACTACTTTGCTCTCAAGAAGATAAAACTGGACAAGATAAACTATCGGACGCAGTAATAGTTAACAGTCCACTTTTTCCCAGTGATATGAACCAAACAAACAGTAAAGAAATTACTCTGCAGATCATAAAGGACCAAACAAGTGTTATTGTACCAGAGTCTGAAATAAAAGAAGCCAGGTTACTAGGATCCCATGGTAGAAAAAGTGTTATGCTTAGATTCCACTCACATGACAGGAAAAAAGACTTAATTATTGCATCTATTAAAGTAAAGAAAGAGGTATACATTAACGAGTGTCTTACAAAAAAAACGTCAGAACCTCCTGTAAAGAGTCAGAAAACTTAAGCGGGAGAATAATGACACAATACACCAATGCTTCACACGGGATGGGAAAATTCTTGTTAGGAAAACAAATGTAGGTCAACTTTACACAATCACGAACGAGAATGATCTATCACGATTTCTCAGGGATACTAATCTTACAGAGAATAACTAAACAATGTCCAACTTAAAAGCCTACGTAGTGTAGTGTATGTTTTGCTCCATTATTGTTCAAATTTCATTGTACAATTTTTAGTTTAAATTTAAATAATCAACTACCTCATTTTTGTGATTTTACTAGTAAGCATAAGTCACCTTATCTAATTTTCTTATTTACTATTGTTCGCTTAAACATTAGCTGAATTGATACTTTCTCTGTCCATATTACTACCTCATATTTTTTTAAATACTATCAATTGATATTACTTACTAAAATTAATAATTATCATTTTTACTAAAATTTCAATTTACTCTTAACATTTTTGACATTTAATAACCATTACTTGTCTAATTACCTTTACCTGTTTTAATACCACATTTACTATCTTAGAGTACTCTTAATTACCTTGTACTGCCATATAACATCTAGTATAACTACCAGTGCAATATTGAATGAAGTAAACATTACTTTTTCACTTTTTTTGTAATCATTATTACTTACTAAAATTTTATTAAACACCATATTTACTACCAGTCAATTTTACTTTTGTACATTAAACATTATCTTATACTTCCCATAACATTTTGTTGCCAAATTTTCAAGTTTGTATATTCAACCCCAACCTTTATATTATCCTTTGTACCTGTGTACCTGGGTACCTGTCTACCATCTTACTATCATATTATAACCAAGACATTACCATTGTTATTTTTTTACTATTATTCTTTTGGTACTTTTATTGTGAATTTTATTTTGTCAATTTAAATCTAGTTATAATCTTGATCTTGTCAACAACCTATACCAGACTCTAAGTGCAATTGCTAGTACCATTTCAAATTGTTTTTTTTATATTTATAAGTTTATATTATAATTCCTACCATCTGTCCATTATGAACTTTGTTACCATTACTTTAATTTTAGTCCCTTATATATTTTCTCCTTTTTTTTTTAGCTTTATATAACTAAAACCCTAGTTTATATATCACAATTGTTAAAATAATCAAGGTGCTATTCTCAGGTGCTAAAGTAGAATAAGTTCACAATTTTTGCCATTATAATCCAAGCTCCATTTATTTGATTAACACTTTATTGTTCACCAAAACCTATATAGTCTCTTTATATTATTATAATTTTATAATATAATTCTACACTTTAAATAATTACCTTATAGTTCTACCTACTATCATATTCCAACTCCATTATATGATCATCACTTTATTTGTATTAGTCACTTTTATATTGTCTCCTTATTTTTACCTAAAAAAAAAAAAAAAAAAAACTACCTTAGCTTCATTATTTTACATTTGTTAAATATTCAGGTGCTATTTTTTTAGCTTAAGACTATTTACTTTGTTTTAAACTTAATTCTAACTAAGATTCACTACAACTCTTATATTACAAGCACCTGAGCTGCATACCATCTGCACTACTCGAGGTGGGGTAATGCAGACGCAGAAGGCCTAGCTTCTTCCCTACGAGCCCCGTGAGGGCGGGAATGTGCTAGCTGGGGACACTTGGTCCCAAGATGAGGAGGTACTTGACCTTCCTCCCATGGAGACTTAAGTCTCGAGACACTCCCCAATAGGGAGCCAAGGCCGGTCACCACTACTTTGGAAAATGACCCGGCCCGGGAGAATACCGGTGAATAAAAAAAAAAAAAAAAAAAAAAAAAATACAAGCATTGAATCCAGATACCAACCCTCTTATTAATGACTTAAATGATTCAAACAGTTACTGTACATTACTACACAGCAGAACAATCAAAGGCACTACCAGAGCCAACAACAACATAACTATCTTTACTACAATATCAGATCTTTAAGCAAGCATTATGATGACCCCTAGCATTACTAAATTCCTTGCATGCCAATATGTCCATCATTACACTAACAGAAACTGCCTAAAGCCTGATACACAGATTCTATGCCATTCTGGTTACACAGCCATACACAACTGTAGGCCAGACCAACACAAAGGGGGTAGGCACTGTCTATATACTACTCAGACCAACTAGAATGTAACACTAATACTGCACAGGACGAACATGGGAATAATTAATAGCTAAATTCAAATCCAATACCTACAAAAACCTCTCACATTGATAAACATCTACAGAGTTCCACAGTCAAACATAGCCAATTTAGTCAAAACCTAGGAAGTATGATAACTGATGCACACATGAACAAAGATCACTTACTACTCTCAGGTGACTTCAATATAAATCTCCTGCAAGACCAGGACCCACACGTTACTGAATTCACAAACACAATGAGTAACTGTAGTTACTACCAACAGTAACAAAACCTACAAGAGTTACAGAGACTAGTGTTTCCCTACTTGACCACATCTGGACCAACACCATATCCCCTTTAAAATCAGGCATAATTACAGATAATACCACAGACCACTACCCTACTTTCCTCATAACAACTCTTGGTAAACTACCCCAAGACACTACTAAAGTCACCTTCAGACTTCACAATGAGGCAGCCATTAATAACTTCACAACAGCAGTAGCAAACATTGATTGGCACACTGAGCTAGAAATCTATACAGATATTGACGAATGTATTAATAATTTTTTAAAAAAGACCCAATACCTCTATAACAAGCACTGCCCTAAAAAAACTAAACAGATGACAGCTAAGAGACTGAACAGTCCCTGGCTAACACCCAGCATTCTCAAATCCATAAATACAAAACACCAATATGAAAAACAGTACAGAATGGGTCACATAACCAGAGACCAAACAAAACGTTACTCGTCAATCCTAACCAACCTGATAAGAAGGGCAAAAAAATTGTATTATGAGAACAGATTATCCAACTTACGAGGTGATATAAAAAAGACCTGGAAAACCCTATCAGAAATTCTGGGAACAAAAAAGATATCACGAAATAGCGAAATAAAATTAGCAAAATCAGATGAACCCCAACTCCCACCAACAGAAACAGCAAACAGACTCAATGATTTCTTCTCCACTATAGGACAAAACCTTGCCAATAAAATCCCAAGCTCAGATACCCCACCAAATGACTACCTCACCGGCAACTACCCGAACACACTGTTCCTAGCTCCGACTAACCCATACGAAGTCTCCCTTATTATCAACGCACTAAAAAACAAGGCAGGAGATTTAAATACCTTACCACCCTTTATATACAAAAAAGTGTCACAAGTGCTATCACCAATCATTGCAACACTTTAACAAATCCATTGAATCCTCCACCTTCCCTACAGTACTCAAAATAGCAAGGGTCACCCCGATCCACAAAAGAGGAGACCAGAGTTGAATAACTATGGGCCAATATCCAATTTAACACCCCCTCTCAAAATCTTCGAAAAATTAATTCAAAACGAATCTCTCCTACCTTACTCCCAAAACATACTAAACCCCCTCCAATTTGGATTCGGCTAATAAAAATACTAATGAGCTATTATACAAAATGCTAGAACAAAAACACGCAATAAAAAAAACGAATCCCACGGGGACTTCATTGACTTACAAAAGCTTTTGATACATTTTACCATGACTTGCTCCACGTAAAATTGTCACACTAGGTTAAGGGGCACTCCCTCAACTACCCAAAACCCTCGCAACAAAAGCCAATATTGTACCAAAGGGGGCAAACTCTTCTGCGCAACCCAAATTACAGGGGTGTCCCACAGGGAATGTCCTTGGCCCTCTTTCTTTCTCCTATCTAAATGCCTTTCCAAAATGTTTCGAAATTTCCCAAACCCCACACTTTTTGCAGATGACACTACATACGTTTTCTCTCACCCGAGCCCATCACGCTAGCCAATACTGAAATCCCGAATTACAGAAAATATCTCCCGGGAGGGGACTAACAAACTTACCTAAACATTGAAAAAACCACTTCTTCAGTTTGGTAACAGAGCTACAGATTCCCTCTTAACATAAGGATAAACGAATCACCTATCACAAAGCTAAAAAAAGGGAAAATTTTTAGGGAACCACCTTTATAATAACCCAAAATTTTATACACATATACAACAAAATTTTTAAAAAAATTTCCAAGACTGTAGGCATACTATCGAAGATACGGTACTATGTTCCACAGTCACCCTCCCGGCCCTAATCACTCTCTTTTTTACCCCCATCTCACCTAGGAATTTTTGCAGGGGGGTCACAACAAATTTTAACCATCTCAGACCACTAATTTCCCAACAAAAGGGTGCAGTTAGAATGATAACAAAAATTTTCACTACAGGCAGCACCCCACCAAAATTCAATACACAAAAACCACTCACCTACAAAACATCCATTATTTTTACGCACCTATTACATACATAAACACTTAACTCGAAAACCCTCCCTCAAACATCTCCTTGCCAACCTCAAAAAACACATGACCTAACACAAACCAGACACTCTTTATGTTTTTCCCCTGTCCCCTCTCACCTATGCAAAAACTCAAAGCACAAAAAGCCCAAAATCTGGAATTTATTACCTGTAAAATAAAAGAAACACTACCGTTTAAAATTCAAATCTCTTCTCAAAGAACTTACTCACCCAAAAAACCCAAAAAAAAACTGAAAACTGAAACCTTTTTAAAATTTTATATCTTAAATGTTTCCACAATTATATCACATAAAAGTTAAACCAAAACCGAACTTCTTTTTTATTTTTTTTAAAAACACTACCAACAAATACTTTATCGACTGAATGTACAAAAATGCATGCAACCAAGACCTGTCTTTGTAAAACTCACTTGGCTTTATATATCTGTTTTCATTTAATGTTTACCACTGATTTCATCATTGCTTAGTTAATCCTAAGTTAATTTTAAGCCACCCTAAGCAGCAAGAAAATGGCTTTGGCATGCTGCTCTTACTGTATTTTTGTACCCGATGGTGCTCAAATTTTTAAAAAATAAATAAATAAAAAAAAAACCTCGGCAAGACTCTGGAAAATCTTCTAAGAACGGTCCTGGGAGAGGGGGGTAACTAGTTCCTACTAAGAGGGGTTTTGGGTCTTGGGAAGCACACTTCAAACCATAGAACCCGTTTATTGTTATTTAAATCAGGTTTTGGTTGTAAGCTAAGTCATTTCTAATGTAGGCACATACCCCACCACCCTTTCTTTCCTATCAAGCGTTTTGAACCATCTATTTTGACCTCGTCGTCAGTCACCGTATCATCCAACCAAGATTCAGAGATGGTTAAACTCCCGCCCTAATTTTTGTTAGCTAAATCCAACCCTCTCCCAAATTTAGGAAAAGTGATCTTGCATTGACAGAATAAAGTAAGGGCCCTTTTTCATAAAAAAATCAAATCATCAAAATTGGCAAGGGGTCTTTGTATTAAAATTGGGTAAACAATGTCTCACTGCAAAAGGGGGTAACTGTCCCAAAAGTGTTTTGTTACACACAAAATGAATCGGGCACGTTGCTATAATTGTACATACTCCATCATGCACCCACCCCTTAAAACATTTTACAAAAGGGTGCCTTTTCTGTTTTTCATGCGTATTTTAGTACGTGTAGCACCGTTTGGTAGTTTTTTGGATAAAAATTGGCTGTTTTGTCTCACATTGACCTATGTAGCTTTACATAGGATTAAGGTTATCATCCTACTACTAGACCGCATTACGCCGTCATTTATCTGTTTTTTTTTTTGCCTCTGCACAAAGTTTGGGGTCCTGGATTAATTGGATATCCCACTTTAAAGCGCTCAATAAAGCTGTGTGCCACTGTTTTTGTTTTTGGGGATGCGGGTTGCCATACCCTTTTGGCGATAGTGACATTTTCTTTTTTGGGAGGATGGGAACTGTTGGGCTTTTACGTCCAGGGCGCTGTTTTTCCCATTCACCTTTTCCAGCCCCCATGCGATTTCTTTCTTCAGGGAATTTAAGAAGAAAAATAAATAAAATTATGGCAGCCTGTACCCCCCCCAAAACCTCCTTTTTTACCTTCGCTCTTTTACTCATATACAAAATTTTTTCTCTTTTCCATCCCAGACACTTTGTATCTGCTTTAGAATCACCACGAATTACAGTAAAATTTCATCTTCAAAACCCTCTTCACTGCTCACTTTTCCCTAACTTCACAAAACCCCTTTCAGTTAACCCCTTATACACACCCCCTTCCCATCTCACTTCACAGTCTGGCTTCAACCAATTAACTTCTAACTCCTTTCCATTCCCTTAGATCAGAAAGGTTTTAAACCCCTGGGTTTTTTCCTTTCCCAAAACCCCTCAATTCCCTTTATCGGGGTTTTTGGTTTGTTGTCTCCTACCTGGGCTGCTGACCAGCCATTTTTTAAAAAACTGAGGGAGTAACGCCTCCTACAACCTACTTTTTCCCTTGTTTAAAAGATATATTTGGCTTTCTGCTATAATTCTCTCACTGTACACGGCAGCGAATATAGGTCATTGAATATAGGGCATACTAAAACATTTAAACCCTTACTGTTTAACTATTCACTTCTTTCTCACGACTGGCCTGAGGGGTACCGACCTATAACCTTGGGGGTTTTTTACTGTTATTTACGATGTCTCCTGTTTTTCCCCCCCCGTTAGCACTGGGACAGGGGATATAGGCGGACAGATATGATGCTACTGTCAACAGATGAACGCGTAAAAGATAGAATTCACTTTTCTAGTTTTACGTCTGGCAGTACCGTTTGGATGCCGGTCACCCTGTTTAAATGCTTAATTCTTTCCCTCGTTGGCACTGAAGAAAAAAATCCACAACCTGTCATTTCCTTTTAATTTTTGTTTCAGCTTTTCTGCCAGTTTTTCTTCCCGTTAAACACGGGGCAGTTTATATGGAATCATTATTTTTATTGTAGTGGGAAAAAGTCCATGTCTGGGTTTACGCGGCAGCAGTCTGGGACTTGAAAGCCGGGCCCCCCCTTTTTTCATATTTAGTCCATTTCGTTTTCGCACCGTCTTAAAAATGACCTAAATTCCTCCCTTTTCTCCAGATTAAACACAGGCAAACACAATTTTGGGGGTTTGGGGAAAGACATTTTTATTGGAGCAGAGTGATTACCTGTCTGGTTTACACATTTTAATTTATTCAAGGCCTGACTTTTACAAGAAAGAATCTTTTCCTCTAATTCATAATACTGATTAATCATGAGATCTACTTCAGTCTCATCTACACAGTTTACTAACAAATCTCCTTCATATTTGTTGTAATATAATTTGTATGAATCATATCTATTACCTAAAGCATCTAAATACAATTTTAAATCATCAGTATTCACAGTTTCTTGATTCATTAATTCCAAGCATTTATTGTATGTTTTTGTTACATGCCTTTTTTTAGCTTGCATTGATGCTTTCTTTGCTCTATATTCCATATTTTTCTCTTCTACATTAATTTCCTCATTTTCAGCCATGATACAATGTATTAAATTCAACTTTAATAATAACACTGATTACAACTTACAACACTGATACAACTTACCTCTGAATAAATCCTAGCTACTTGAGCTTAGCAATTACATATAAAAAATTATAATATAATTTTAAATGTGCATTAATACAAACCTTTAGCCAAACTTGGCTCATCAAAATTAATATTATACAAATTAATAAATCCTTGCAAGAATTTGGCATAGCAAAATTAATATTATACACATTATAATCTTTAGACACACTTTTCTTATCAATTACACATACACTGATATAAATCTTGGCCAGAATTGTCTTATCAAATTAATATTATACAAATTAATATAAACTTAGCCAGACTTATCAAAATTAATATTGTAATAATTATAATTCACTACACATTCAGTAAATTTGTGAGCTTAACATCCACCTCCTGTCATTTCACATATAATTATTAAGTAATTAACTAATTAATGACTTCACTAATTACCTCCAGTTCAAGAAGGACCAACAGGCAAATTAAATGTGGAAAACTGCATTTATCTGAATGTATCATTAGTATATACATAACAGTAAATTAACAAAGATAATTATTATTTATCAGTTAGACAAGTAGGAATTTGGGACACCTAGGTCACAAAAAATGTCCTCCTTCGATACCTACCACTGTCATATCCACAAGTTGCTCTGGACCTATTACTTACAAATGAAAAATACATCACCAGGAATGCTGATAAACCATACCCCCGGCCGGGATTGAACCTGCGGTCATAGAGTCTCAAAACTCCAGCCCGTCGCGTTAGCCACTAGACCAGCTAATGCTGATAAATGTATAAATTTGTGGACTGTATATTAAAAATAATAAATGGTTATATATATATACACAAATACATAACAGAAGGAGAATATCTTAAAAATCACTCACCAATTTAACTGGAGATTAAGTTGTATCATACTCAGAAAACCTCACTGTCTATACATGAAATTAACAACTGGCCAGAGTTATAACATAACAGACTTATCTGAGGTTCCTGGAGCTGTCTTGTCCAGTCACCTGATATCTCAGGTTATGCAGGACTGTGCATCCAACAATTTCGCCTATTTGAGAGGTGTCAGTCCAGTTTTAACCTCTAGAGCACGAAAAATTCTTCCCATTACACTAACGTTTACTTGGCTCATTCAAACCAAAATGGCGACTGTCTGTTCTTTTAAAAATGCACTTTTATTAAATACAATATAGGGCATCTATTTACCTATAAATTACCGTATTTCCGGAAAATATATAGTATTTTCCACAGTCTTCCTTTGCAGATGACACCCAAATCTGCATGACAGTGTCTTCCATTGCAGACACTGCAAAGCTCCAGGTGGACATCAACCAAATCTTTCGGTGGGCTGCAGAAAACAATATGAAATTCAACGATGAGAAATTTCAATTACTCAGATATGGTAAACATGAGGAAATTAAATCTTCATCAGAGTACAAAACAAATTCTGGCCACAAAATAGAGCGAAACACCAACGTCAAAGACCTGGGAGTGATCATGTCGGAGGATCTCACCTTCAAGGACCATAACATTGTATCAATCGCATCTGCTAGAAAAATGACAGGATGGATAATGAGAACTTTCAAAACTAGGGAGGCCAAGCCCATGATGACACTCTTCAGGTCACTTGTTCTATCTAGGCTGGAATAATTGCTGCACACTAACAGCACCTTTCAAGGCAGGTGAAATTGCCGACCTAGAAAATGTACAGAGAACTTTCACGGCGCGCATAACGGAGATAAAACACCTCAATTATTGGGAGCGCTTGAGGTTCCTAAACCTGTATTCCCTGGAATGCAGGAGGGAGAGATACATGATTATATACACCTGGAAAATCCTAGAGGGAGTAGTACCGAACTTGCACACGAAAATCACTCACTACAAAAGCAAAAGACTTGGCAGACGATGCACCATCCCCCCAATGAAAAGCAGGGGTGTCACTAGCACGTTAAGAGACCATACAATAAGTGTCAGGGGCCCGAGACTGTTCAACTGGCTCCCAGCACACATAAGGGGGATTACCAACAGACCCCTGGCAGTCTTCAAGCTGGCACTGGACAAGCACCTAAAGTCAGTTCCGGATCAGCCGGGCTGTGGCTCGTACGTTGGTTTGCGTGCAGCCAGCAGCAACAGCCTGGTTGATCAGGCTCTGATCCACCAAGAGGCCTGGTCACAGACCGGGCCGCGGGGGCGTTGACCCCCGGAACTCTCTCCAGGTAAACTCCAGGTCCAGGTAGTATATCTGGTATCTTATGTTCATTAATAAGATATCTTGACATGTCACATAGGTTATTATACTATATATTCCTCAATAAGTGGACAATTAAGCACAGTGTTCAAGACAGTGACCATACACATTATAACCATCAACATTACACACACAAACATTACCATATAATATAAACTAACATTATTGCCCGACTGATATATCCATTCATGTTTAACATAGTAAAACTATATTTTCTTTCATCAATATTTCTTACACATTAACCCAATGACTCAGAATTTGTTTACATGGAACCTATATCTGGATCACAAGGCTCAAGTTACTTAGATCAAGAGACCTTAAAGTTATATTTCAATAATGGAAAAAAATAGCCCAGAACTACATAGACCATTATGGGTTATGTAACGCCTAGTGTGAGAGTTACTGTTTGATCAGAGGAAGGGGAGTAGCTCAAGTTCCTCGCATCAAAACCCCTCCACTAAAGTCAATTATCCCCCCTCCGAGACATTAGACCCCAAAGAAAATTAAGACTATTAATACCCTTTGAGGGTTTCGGCCGTACTAGTACGGCTTACGACCCACGGTTTTTGACGTACTAGTACACCAAAATTCTAGCGCCCTCAAATCTAGTGGGAGAAAGCTGGTAGGCCTACATATGAAAGAATGGGTCTATGTGGTCAGTGTGCACAGTATAAAAAAAATCCTGCAGCACACAGTGCATAATGAGAAAAAAAAAACTTTGACCGTTTTTTTGGAATAAAACAGCGACTTTGCACTGTATTTTCGTATGGTATTTATTGTTGTATTCTAGTTTTCTTGGTCTCATTTTATAGAATAGAAGATATATTACAGAAATTGAGATGATTTTGACTGGTTTTACAATGAAAAGTACCTTGAAATTGAGCTCAAAGTAGCAGAAATGTTCGAATTTTACCAAAGTTCAGAAGTAAATAAATCATACCAAGCGTCCAATACACGTCAACTGGTGAGTCTAATATTCTTTTGCAAGTGCGCCAATATTATTTATACCATTTTTTACACTAATGCAGTAGTCTGCATAACAGTAAATCTTCTATTTTTTGTGAGAATAAAAATTCAAAGTGGAAAGCAAAAGAATGTAAGAGGGGCCTTGAGACGTGACTAATGAACAAAGAAAATGTCATTTTAGTGCCAGGAATGTCTTTCTTGTTTATTCTGGATCCTATTCGGAAATTGGCATCTTTTGAAATTTGTGTGAAATTGGCAAAATTGCTAAATTCTGACCACTGTACTGGATAGTTGAAATTGGTAAATGGGTGGTTTCTTGCACTCATTCGATAGAAAAAATGGAGTTCTAGCGAAATATTTCATGTTTTTTGTCGGTTAGTGCAGTGGAATTGGCCGAAAATGGGGCTCAAAGTGGGCAAAATCACTGATGCGTAAACATCGCCGAGACCGCTAACTTCGCGAGAGCATAATTCCGTAAGTTTTCCATCAAATTTCATACTTTTGGTGTCATTATGATCGGAAAAAGATTCTCTATCTTTTCATAAGAAATTTTTTTTTTTAAATTTGGCCGACCCTGAGAACGAGTCTCGGAAAGGGCCTGTCGACCCTCAAAGGGTTAAAATAACCAAACTGGTGGCGAGGATCAAGAGCTGCAGCTCAACTCTGCTGTTGTACTTACAAACACGTCAACAGACAATACTTACGTTATTTAGGTGTATTAAGAGGTTGCCGAAGCCGTAAAGCTGGCGGAGCGGCAGGAGGAAGAGCAACACGTCTTTCTTATGCAACCACTTAAGTTCCACTGACCTTTAGTGCCCTTGAGGTTGGTCACTCTCCTGAACTTCACTATAACACCATCACTGATGACCTAACTAACTCTGACTACCACCACTAGATGACACTACGACACCATCACTATCAGTACTACTCATGATGGAGCGCTCAACCCGAGGGGGTCATGCATAAAGAGTGATTTTCGTGTGCAAGTTTGTTATTAATCCCTTTAGGAGTTTCCAAGTGGAAATAATCATGTATCTCTCCCGCCTGCGCTCTAGGGAGTACAGGTTGAGGAACTTAAAGTGTTCCCAGTAATTGAAGTGTTTTATCGCAGTTATGTGGGCAAAGGTTCTCTGTACATTTTTTAGGTCAGTAATTTCACCTGCCTTGAAAGATACTGTTAGTGTGCAGCAATATTCCAGCCTAGATAGAACAAGCCACTTGAAGAGTTTCATGGGTTTGGCATCCTTAATTTTGAAGGTTCTCAATATCCATTCTGTCATTTTTCTAGCAGATGTGATTGATACAATGTGGTCTTTGAAAGTGAGATCCTCTGACATGATCACTCCCAGATCTTTGACATTAGTTTTTCGCTCTATTGTGTGGTTGGAATTTGTTTTATACCCCGATATATTTTTAATTACCTCACGTTTTCCATATCGGAGTAGTTGAAATTTCTCATCACTGAACTTCATATTGTTTTCTGCGGCCCATTTAAAATTTGGTTGATGTCCGCATGGAGTCTTGCAGTGTCTTCAGAGGAGGACACTGTCATGCAAATTCAGGTGTCATCTGCAAAGGAAGACACGGTGCTGTGGCTTACATGCCTATATGGTGGCCCGGTGACCTAGTGGCTAAAGCTCTCGCTTCACACACGGAGGGCCCCGGTTCGATTCCCGGCGTGTGGAAACATTTCGACAAGTTTCCTTACACCTGTTGTCCTGTTCACCTAGCAGCAAATAGGTAACTGGGTGTTAGTCGACTGGTGTGGGTCGCATCCTGGGGGACAAGATTAAGGACCCCAATGGAAATAAGTTAGATAGTCCTCGATGACGCACTGACTTTCTTGGGTTATCCTGGGTGGCTAACCCTCCGGGGTTAAAAATCCGAACGAAATCTTATCTTATCTTATCCTCAGATATGAGGATGAGGACCAGGATGGGAGCTATTACTGTGCCTTGTGCAACAGAGCTTTTCACAGTAGCCGCCTCAAACTTTACTATGTTTACTACTCTTTGTGTTCTATTTGCTAGGAAATTATATATCCATCTACCAACTTTTCCTGTTATTCCTTTATCACATGAAGGGGAGATTATTTTACCACTACTGTAGTACTCTACATGAAGGGGAGATTATTGTACCACTAGTACTCTACATGAAGGGGAGATTATTGTACCACTAGTACTCTACAGAAGGGGAGATTATTGTACCACTAGTACTCTACATAAGGGGAGATTATTGTACCACTAGTACTCTACATAAGGGGAGATTATTGTACCACTAGTACTCTACATGAAGGGGAGATTATTGTACCACTAGTACTCTACATGAAGGGGAGATTATTGTACCACTAGTACTCTACATGAAAAGGAGATTGTTGTACCACTAGTGCTCTACATGAAGGGCAGATTATTTTAACATTCAGGGAAGTGCTAAAACCGTACGGGTCATAATGGGGAGAGTTAATCCAGTAGGAATAGACTTATTTAGGGCTGTTTTTGCTAGCTTATGGATCAGTGTTAAATTCATGTGGGAAATTTAAGGCTTTAGGATTGGGTCTATTTAGGATGTCCCTGCTAGATATAGTCTTATTTGGGGAGAAAGCCAGTAGGGATGGGCCCTATTTGGGGGCTTTGCTCCCTTGGGGTCGGTATTGCATTCAGGGAGACTTAATAGAAGGTGCAGATAAAAATAGTTTAGAGAAGCAGTTTGGGGTTACCAGAACCCCGTAAGACCCTTGGATATACCACTGCTATTGATTGTAATAAAATCAAAGGGTTCTATGGAAAGTTTTGAGCCCGCAGAAACAAGCCTAAATAAACCTTTCCTCTTGGATTTTAAAGGGCAATCACAAGCGTTTTTATGATAATGTTTTCAGCCGTAATTCTTACCATTATTATAACAAAACCAAGTGCTAAACCTACTAGGGTCATACAGAGCTGCATAATTCCTACCAGCCTCCTAAGAAAACCCATGTCATGGATCAGTTCTGTGAAACTTTTCTCTCGGGAACTTGTGGTAGGATTCATTAGAGCCCTGGAGTTTAGAGCTCTCTATCGTACCAGGATCCCAGCTGTCACTGGTAGAGGTCATACACCCCAGTGAGGACCCCTACCAGGATCCCTGCTGTCCCTGGTAGGGGTCATAGACCCCAATGAAGCCCCTCTACCAAGATCCTGGCTATGTCACTGATAGGGCTCATAAACCCCTGTGAAGCCCCTCTAACAAATATTTTATAATCATGGAGAAGTGCTAAACTTGTAGGATTATACAGCGCATGTGGGGCGATAGAAGGTATTCAGCTTTAATTCAGGGAACTGGAGCACAGATCCAATTCCCTAGATCAACAGCCCCTCACCGGCATCAAGGAACCTCCCTGGAGGGGACCCTCTACCAAGATCCTGGCTATTTCACTAGTATGGATCATAAACTTCTGTGAAGCCTCTCTACCAAGATCCTGGCTATGTCACTATGCCAGACACGATCCAAGGAACGGGATCTTGGAGCAAGTGACGAAACTTCACCAGCAGAAGGTACAGGGATATGGGAAAAGTCTGGAGAATGGTCCAGTAACAAAGCTGGGTCAGAATAGAATGTGGTAACATAAAGGGGCCTGGAAGGAGGAGGGTTATCACGGAACGAAGACTCCATGATGATGGTACTTCTTTCTTATTATTATTTAAACAAAAAAGAAAAAAAAAGAAAGGGACAGCGGAGGGACAGTCACTAGAAGGCATAAAAAGGCCGTAAATTCCCCTCTTATCCGAGACCACCTGCAGTGCGATGCAGCATGGAACCCGTTCCATAACCTACCCTTCACGCCAATAAACCAGTGCTCTAGGATACCATCCTCACATCTACCGAGCCATCTCGGTGGACAAAAGGGAGGGCGGTCGGAAACCCACCACAAAGCATACCTCCTATGGCTGCCACCTCCCAGAACCGACAGGCAGCCTCTGGAGATACACCCGTCACCTGCAGAACACCCAGCCTCACCTCCCGGAAATCCAGGAAGGGAGCAGGGCACCTCCAGGTAATCCAGATTCCACGGCAAACTACACCACACCCGAGGAACACCACAGAGCGGAATGAACCCTTTTATACTTCCCCCTACCTAGAAACCATAATGCCAGAGGGGAGGAGCCCAGAGGCTACAAATGGGACGGGGAAAGGGGAGGGCTGGGAGAGGAAAGGGAAAAGGGGGGATAGGGAGGATGGGATAAGGAAGGGGGGATTAATTAAGGGGTAATTAGGCTCGGTCTAAGGAAGGAGTCCTAAAGGTCTAATTTCTCAGACCAAGAGCCTCTTCACCACCCCAAGGAACCCCCCTTGAAGAGGCTAAACCCATAGGATTATACAGCGCCCGTGCGGGGGGGGGGATGTAAGGCATTCAGGCTCAATTCAAGGAACTGGAGCACAGATCCAATTCCCTAGATCAAGAGCCCCTTACCAGCATCAAGGAACCTCCCTGGAGAAGTTGTCTGAATTCAACCTAGCATGATGCCTTGCCCAGCATCCACCACAGCGTCCCCACAAAAGAATTGCTGAGTGCAGCTTTATATCCACTCGTTGCTTATCTGTGCAATCAGAATTAACACAAGAGGGTAGGTTTCTTGTTATTTAGCTGTAGGCTAGAATTCATAGCGTTCCTAACTTGTAGACCAAGTGGGGTGAAGTTTTCTCTTAATTTTCCTTTGGGGAAAAAGAGTAATTACTTTCGTTAAACCCTAACTGTATAGCTGATCAGAAATATTAGCAAGGAGAGAGCCGTGCATGGAGATGCCTCGTACACGTGTTCCTCATAAAACTGCTGTGGGAGGAAGGAAGAGTCCACTAGTCTTTTGTGATAGGGCTAAGTCCCTGAGAGGGCTGTGGGGGCTGAGAGATACCCCCCTTATACTGGAGATCTTTTCTCCACAAGAGTACTATAAAATTGCTTTACCATGTTTTACTGTAAGATTACAGGTTACGGTACCCATATTCTTAGTGTCCTGGTGTCTTCTGCATCAGCGGACCAAGTCCACTGTTTCAGAACCCAACCAGATCATAAAATTTTAATTTCATAATTTGGGAGTTGTGGACAATAGCCATTATCGTACATCCGCTTGCTCTAGTTAGTCTGTTCAACAGAGGTTTTACTGTACTGTATTGCATTATGTATATTTAACCCAGGCTCACCCAGTAACTTCAGTGTGTCTTATTTCTTCTATCTAATGATCATTTAATAATTAGATATGTCAGTAATGACACTGACATTCCCAAGTGATCACTGGTCTGAAAACATCTCCAAAATTCTCTTACATCTGAAGAGACCTCCAATATATAAATTTGACTTATATTAAACTTGACTTGTATTATATTGTTGGATAACTATAGCCAAGCGGTAACCTAACTTAAACCTAAATTATACTCTTGGATAATTTGTAATTTAAGTATAAGAAGTTAAAAACTGCTGCCAACTTAAGTTGCTGATGCCACTGATTTTAAAATAGGTTACTTTGCCGAATACGAAAATAAGTTGCACATCTATACAATTTATTTCTTAGGCTATCCTTGCTGAAATATTCAAAACTTACCACCCATGTATGCTATTCAAAGTATGTGCTTATCAAAGCTTTATAACTTTCCTGAATAAAGCTCATCACAACATACTGTACACCATGAGTTGTTTATCCAGTGTACAATATATGCACTCGAGAGTTTAGCTTTATCAGTATATTTTAGAATATTAACGTGTCTTTTGACTGGTAACATAAAAGTGATACACAGTACATCCCTAAGGTTTCACATAGTGGATAGGTGTTACACCGAATAAAGCAACTAGTAATAAAATTTCAATGTATGACAATAATCATGTAAGGCTATACAAGAGGGCGCCGCTTATGGCGCTTTGGTAATACAGGCATTTCAAATTACAGTGATAACTCGCATATCCAGCCTACCATTATCCAAACCTCGCCAATATCCTAACAGGCCCTGGGAAAGAGCAAAATTCTAAAATTATTACCGAAACGTCCGAACAGCCGCTTGAATACGGCAGAATGCTGAATCAAACGTGGTGCGCACTTTAGTGTACAGGTTGGCCACTAGGAGCCGCGCTCCTCGCCTTCCTTGTAGCATTATTACAGCTGTGTTTTGTCTTAGCTATCTTGTGTATGGCACCAAAGTGGGCCAGGAATGTGCTTACTCTAGAAAAAGAGAAGGAAATATTGTCACACGTGGATGCAGGCTGGGGAAAAAACTACAGAAGGCGATGTGCAGGACTGGCTAGAGAAAGATGAAGACGACCCTGGCATGCATTTTCAGACTGATGCAGAGATTGTAGAATCAGTGTTGCACCCGGAACATTCCGAAAGTGACGATGACGACGACACAATGCCTCCAAGATCAAAAACTTCAGCAGCAACGGCAGGTGTCGAAACTCTTTTGGAGTATTTGGAGCATCCACTGTCCACAGCCCATTTGACAAGTTATGGTCCTGTGGTCCATGAAATCCGGGAGGCTGTTTTCGAGCCCAGAGTGTCTGGTCTCACTGCCAGACGACGTTGAACTCGTTTTTGAAACCTACAACGCCATCGCCGATGGCGATTTGACGGCGTACGGATGGTGATATGGTATGGGTGTGCATTTTTTCCCCCTCACCTATCCAGAAACTCCGTGTTCCCAAACCGATCTCGGCCCCTTTAGTTCGGATATGAGAGGTATCACTGGACAAGTATCACTGGACAAGCACCTAAAGTCGGTTCCTGATCAGCCGGGCTGTGGCTCGTACGTTGGTTTGCGTGCAGCCAGCAGTAACAGCCTGGTTGATCAGGCTCTGATCCACCAGGAGGCCTGGTCACAGACCGGGCCGCGGGGGCGTTGACCCCCGGAACTCTCTCCAGGTAAACTCCAGGTATACCCAAAAATTTGTTTATATGGCTCTTGATTTGCTACTATGGCGTCCGCGCACCACTCTCACTTTGTTTACATCCTCCGTAAGCGCTGTCTCTCGATTATAAACCATACCACGGGTGGGGTTTGAACCCGCTGTCAGTGAGTCTTAAAACTCCAGACAGTCACGTTTGCCACTGGGCCAGCTAGCTTCAATAAGATTCATCCAACTAGGTATATTTCTACACCATAGGAAGGTTTGCATAGGCACCACTGTGTCCATACTTAGTTGGATGAATTTTATTGAAGCTAGCTGGCCCAGTGGCTAACCCAACGGTCTGGAGTTTTGAGACTCTCTGACCGCGGGTTCAAACCCCACCCGTGGTATGGTTTGTTTGCAACCGTGTCATTACGATTTCGTGAGGCTCTCGATTATGTCTGGAAACTTTCCAACATTTCAAGCGTTTTAAAGTTGTTGCGTATTTCATATATACTCTTTTTTTTTGGTTTGTTTTTGTTTCAATGACATCTAATGGTAGTGCAAAGTTAGAAAGGATTAAATTCAGTGAGCAAGGTATGGCTATGGCTGAGATAGAAGTGATATAGTACTGATATGTGTACATGTACCTAAATAACCCTAATGGGTTTAGCAATTAATTATAACAATAGTAATAACAATGTACCTAAATAAATTTACTGTGTTCACATGCAGGTACATTAAAATCACTATTTGATATCATTACAAAGTAATGATATCAAATAGTGAGTACCAACGCCAGGTGAGGGAATAGCTAAGAGTGTCTCACTAGTCTTGAAGACGCAATAATATAATAATAATAATCACTCTGGAGCACTTTAAATGTCGTATATTATGTCATTATAGACATTTTCAACAATCCATCTATAACATGAGCCAGGGTATGTTGCTGTGAGCCAGGGTATATTTCTGTACTGCATTAAAGTGGAGATAATTTGATAATTTGTTTTGCATCACTAGTTATTCCTAGTCCAATACCTGGTTAACTGCCAAATTAATGTGTCCATCTGAGATTGTCTATTACATGTCCACTGTAATTCTGTAAACACTGTTTATGTCGTGGGGGTTCAGTAGGAGATAAGATGGATAAGGTAAACTCACTGGTTGGATGGTAACGATATATATTGTCAGACTGTGGGTGGGAGCCCTGGCCTGCCGTGTTACTGCCTGGCGGAGTGAGAACGAGGCAGCTCCTCTCACTCACTCATGCTGTATCCCGTGACGTCATACAGTCACTCGGCCTAATAGGGATCTTCTATATAAACACATGGATGGTACTATGATACTCAGTTAATCTATACAACACATATAAGGGGATCAGCAACTATGCTGACATTTACAGAATTTATGTGCTTTGCATCTTTTTGTATTCTGGAAATTTTGTACATTCATTTTACCTTATTTTTTTTAGGCCTAGTTCTATTGCATACTGAGTATATGCTGAAGTTAAATTAGAAGCTAGCAGAGGCTTGTTTCAAAGGTTTAGGGAAAGGAGCCAACTTCACAACATCAAAGTGCAAGGTGAAGCAGCAAGTGCCGACACTGTAGCTGCAGAAAATTATACACATGAGCTAGCTGGGATAATTGAATGTGGTGGATATACCAAGCAACAAATTTTTAATGTAAATGAAACAGCATTATTTTAGAAGATGCAGAAGTGGTCCTGAGACCAATTCTGCTTTGAGTGGCTCAGATTTGTACAATTTCAATCTGACTTCCACTTTAATATTGTACATAGTGTATATATTGATGATGGAATAAAGACATCTACCTCTGCTTGTTTGCCTTGCCCTTGCTCTGCCCTGCTGAGTGCTTTGTTTGCTGACTCATTTACGACTAGGTGCTATTCGACTACATCCACCCCCCCCCCTAATGAAAAGCAGGAGTGCCACAAGTTCACTAAGAGACAACACAACAAGTGTCAGGGGCCCAATACTGTTCAGCTGCCTCCCAGCATATGTAAGGGGGATTACCAATAGACCCCTGGCTGTTTTCAAGAAGGCGTTGGATAGGTACCTAAAGTCAGTACCTGATCAGCTGGGCTGCAGTTCGTACATTGGTGTGTGCGGCGAGCAGTAACAGCCTGATTGATCAGACCCTGATCCACCAGGAGGCCTGATCACAGACCAGGCCGCGGAGGCGTTGATCCCCAAAACCCTCTCCAGGTATACCACCTCAATTACTGGGAACGCTTGAAGTTCCTCAACCTGTACTCCCTAGAACGCATTCAGGATACATGATTATATACACTTGGAAACTCTTAGAGGGATTAGTACCAAACTTGCACACGAAAATCACTGTGAAGCAAAAAACTCGACAGACAATGCAACATTCCCCCAATGAAAAGCAGGGGTGCCACTAGCACGATAAGAGACAACACAATAAGTGTCAGGGGCCCAAAACTGTTCAACTGCCTCCCAGCATACATAAGGGGGATTACCAATAAACCCCTGACTGTCTTCAAGAAGGCGTTGGACAGGTACCTAAAGTCAGTACCTGACCAGCCGGGCTGTGATTCATACGTCGGGTTGCGTGCGGCCAACAGTAACAGCCTGGTTGATCAGGCCCTGATCCACCATGAGGCCTGGTCACAGACCGGGCCTCGGGGGCGTTGAACCCCAAAACCCTCTCCAGGTATACTCCAGGTATCCAGTTAATCGGCCTTATTTAGATTATGCTGCACAGTTCTGGTAACATAAATGCGCTAGAAGACATAGAGAAGGATGACAAAATTGATCCCATATATTAGAAATCTTTCCTACGAAGATAGACTGGAGGGCACTGAATCTGTACCCTGGAAAGGGTAGAATTATGGGGGCATATGATTGAGGTGTATAAATTTAACACAGGAATAAAGAGGGTATAAATAATGTGTTAAAAATATCTGAGTAGGCAGAAATGGATTCAAGTTGGAAAAAAACAGATTTAGTAAAAGTATAGGAAAGCAATGATTTGGAGAGTTGTGGATGAATGGAACAAATTCCTAAGTAGCGTCAGTGGAGTGAAAAACCTTAGACAGCTGTAAATATAAGCTACATACGTACATAGTGTGGGTGGGTGTGAGTTGGACCTGGAGTATACCAGTCAATAACTAGGCCTCACGGTGGATCAAGGTCTGATCAACCAGGTTGTTACCGCAAGCCGCATGTAATTCAAAGTACGAGCCACAGCCTTGTTGGTCAGGTATTGATTGTAGGTGTCTGTCCATCTCCCTTTTAAAGACAGCTAGGGGTCTATTGGTAATCCTCCATATGTATGCTGGGAAGCCTAGCATGGGCCAGCAGGCCCATGCTAGGCTACATTGATAAATAATGAACTTTAAATTAATCATTCAGTGTAGATCTGATTCCTCAGTTAGTGATTCTTACATTTCTTGCCCTTTTTACCATTCTTACATTTTTTGTGTTCGTCGTCATCGTTGTTGTTGCTAAAGTTGTAGGTGGGGAGTGGGTCCACATTGGGAGGCATCATTTGGATGCATGCTGAACGAACACAAGTCAGAAAAGTCTTCATCTGAGGAGAAGAATCAAGTATATCTAGAGTTAATGATATAATTATTGTAATCGTTTTCATGATGAGAATACCTGACACTGAATGTTAATACCTGTCGTTTCTGACAGGCACTCTATTAATACCTGTCATTACTAACACACTTTTCCTGTCTGTCATTCCTAACACACTTTTTTTAACGCCTGTCATTCCTGACACACGCTTTTTAATGTCTGTCGTTCGTAACATACAGCTAACTCTTAATGCCTATCATTCCTGACACACACAAACACACATACACACAACTGCCTCTTAATGCCCGTCATTCCTGACACGTTTTGTAAAGCCTGTCATACTTAACACACAACTGACTCTTAATGCCTATCATTCCTCACACACACACACACACACACACACACACACACACACACACACACACACAAACACATATACAACAGGCCTAGTGTCTAATCGACATGTGCCTAGGACCAAATGGTAACTAACACACACACACAGCTGACGACCCTGGAGGACAGGAGGGTTAGGGGAGACATAACACATGCAAAATATTGAGAGGAATAGATAAGGTGGACAGAGACAGGATGTTCCGGAGACAGGACACAGAAACAAAGGGTCACAATTGGAAGTTGAAGACTCAGATGAGTCAAAGGGCTGTTAGGAAGTATTTCTTCAGCCATAGAGCTGTCAGGAAGTGGAATAGTTTGGCAAGTGATGTAGTGGAAGCAGGAACCATACATAGCTTTAAGACGAGGTATGATAAAGCTCATGGAGCAGGGAGAGAGAGGACCCAGTAACGGTCAGTGAAGAGGCGGGGCCAGGAGCTGAGTCTCGACCTCTGCCTCTTAATGCCTATCATTCCTCACACACACACACACACACACACACACACACACACACACACACACACACACACACACACACACACATACACACACACACACACGTTTGCGACAAGGTTAGTTCCAGAGCTAAGGGGAATGTCCTATGAAGAAAGATTAAGGGAAATCGGCCTGACGACACTGGAGGACAGGAGGGTCAGGGGAGACATGATAACGACATATAAAATACTGCGTGGAATAGACAAGGTGGACAAAGACAGGATGTTCCAGGGAGGGGACACAGAAACAAGAGGCCACAATTGGAAGTTGAAGACACAAATGAGTCAGAGAGATAGTAGGAAGTATTTCTTCAGTCATAGAGTTGTAAGGCAGTGGAATAGCCTAGAAAATGACGTAGTGGAGGCAGGAACCATACACAGTTTTAAGACGAGGTTTGATAAAGCTCATGGAGCGGGGAGAGAGAGGGCCTAGTAGCAACCGGTGAAGAGGCGGGGCCAGGAGCTAGGACTCGACCCCTGCAACCACAAATAGGTGAGTACAAATAGGTGAGTACACACACACACACACACACACACACACACACACAGGGGGTGGAGGAGTGGTAACTGCTCATCAAAAACCAATGGGATTTTGATGAGCTGGAGGAGACAGAGGAGAAGCAAGAGACTACATAATAGGAACACTTCAGTCTGGAGGTCCCAAGGTGGTAACTGCAGTGATGTATAACCCACCACAGAACAGCAGGAGGCCCAGACAAGAGTATGATGAGAGTAATAGAGCGATTGTTGACACATGGCTGAAGTGGCCAGAAGGGCTCATACGAGCAGGGCAAAGCTGCAGATTATGGGTGACTTCAATCACAAAGAAATCGACTGGGAGAACCTGGAGCCACATGAGGGCCAAGAAACGTGGAGGGCTAAGATGATGGAAGACTGGACCTGGTATTCACCTTGAGTAATGCAGATATTCAAGACATCACATATGAAAGACTTCTCGGGGCCAGTGACGACGTGGTTCAGAGATTCGAATACATAGTAGTTACAAGTGGAGAGGGAAGCATTCTCTAGCACCAAGTGTGCTAGAGAATGGAAGAAGTATAGAAGGCAAAGGACCCAGGAGAATAAGAAGAGTAGTTGTAGAGCCAGAAATGAATATGCACAGGTAAGAAGAGAGGCCCAGCGACAACACGAAAATGAAATAACAGCAAAAGCCAAATCTGACCCGAAGCTGTTGTACAGCCACATCAGGAGGAAAACAACAGTTAAGGACCAGGTAATCAGGGTGAGGAAGGAAGGAGGGGAGATCACAAGAAATGACTGCGAAGTATGCGAGGAGCTCAACATGAGATTCAAAGAAGTGCTCACAGAGGAGACAAGGGATTCCAGAAAGCTGGAGAGGTGGGGTACACCATCAAGTGTTGGACACAATACATATGACTGAGGAAGAAGTGAAGAGGCTGCTAAGTAAGCTAGACACCTCAAAGGCGATGGGGCCAGATAATATCTCTTCATGGATCCTGAGAGAGGGAGCAGAGGTGATATGTGTACCACTAACAACAATCTTCAACACATCTATCGAAACAGGGCGACAACATGAGGTATGGAAGACAGCAGATGTAGTCCCAATTTTTAAAAAAGGAGACAGACACGAAGCATTAAACTATAGACTACTGTCACTGATATGTATAGTATACAAAGTCACGAACATTATCAGGAGAAGAGTGGTGGAGCACCTAGAAAGGAATGGGCTTATCAACGACAACCAGCACATTTCAGGGACAGGAAAGCCTGTGTCACAAACCTACTAGAGTTCTATGACAGGGTGACAGCAGTAAGACAAGAGAGAGAGGGGTGGATAGATTGCATTTTCTTGGACTGAAAGAAGGCGTTTGACAAAGTTCCACTTTAGAGATTAGTACGAAAGCTGGAAGACCAGGCAGGGATAACAAGGAAGGCACTACAATGGATCAGGAAATACCTATCAGGACGACAACAGCAAGTCATGGCACGTGGCGAGGTGTCAGAGTGGGCACCTGTGACGAGCGGGGTTCCACAGGGGTCAGTCCTAGGACTGGTGCTGTTTCTGGTATATGTGAATAACATGACGGAAGGAACAGACTCAGTAGTGTCCCTGTTTGCAGGAACACTTCTGATTAATGAGAAGAATTCAATCGGACGAGGACCAGGCAGAACTACAGAGATCTGGACAGGCTGCAGGCCTGGTCTAGCAACTGGCTCCTGAAGTTCAACCCCACCAAGTGCAAAGTCATGAAGATCAGGGAAGGGCAAAGAAGACCGCAGACAGAGTACAGTCTAGGGGGCCAGAGACTACAAACCTCACTCATGGAAAAGGATCTTGGGGTGAGTATAACACCGGGCACATCTCCTGAGGCGCACATCAACAAAATAGCTGCCGCATCATACTGGCGCCTAGCAAACCTAAGACTAGCATTCCGACATCTCAATAAGGAATCGTTTAGGACCCTGCACACTCTGTTCTTTAGGCCTATACTGGAGTATGCAGCACCAGTTTGGAACCCACACCTAGCCAATCATATAAGGAAATTAGAGAAAGTGCAAAGGTTTGCAACAAGATTAGTCCCAGAGGTAAGGGGCATGTCCTACAAGGAGCGGTTAAGGAAAATCGACCTGACAACACTGGAGGACAGGAGAGTTAGGGGGAATATGATAACTATATACAAAATACTGACAGGAATCGACAAGGCGGACAGAGACAGGATGTTCCAGAGATGGGACACAGCAACAAGGATGTCACAGCTGGAAGTTGAAGACTCAGATGAATCGTGTTAGGAAGTATTTCTTCAGTCACAGAGTTGTAAGGAAGTGGAACAGTCTGGGAAGTGACGTAGTGGAAGCAGGATCCATACATAGCTTTAAGAAGAGGTATGACAAAGCTCATGAAGTAGGAAGAGTGATCTAGTAGCAGCCAGTGAAGAAGCGGGACCAGGAGCTGTGAATCGACCCCTGCAACCACAACTAGGTGTGCACACACACACAACTGCCTCTTAATGCCTATCATTCCTGACACACACACACACACCTCCCTCTTAATGCCTGTCATTAATATAATAATAATAATATCTTTATTACTTTACACGATGGTAGGATTACTGGTGTCTTTTTTTTCTGTCTCATACACATGCAAGATTTCAGGTACGTCTTGCTACTTCTACTTACACTTAAGTCACACTACACATACATGTGCAAGCATATATATACACACTCCTCTGGGTTTTCTTCTATTTTCTTCCTAGTTCTTGTTCTTGTTTATTTCCTCTTACCTCCGTAAGCCATGCGTGCTGTAAGAGGCGACTAAAATGCCGGGAGCAAGGGGCTAGTAACCCCTTCTCCTGTACATATTACTAAATGTAAAAGGAGAAACTTTCGCTTTTCCTTTTGGGCCACCCCGCCTCGGTGGGATACGGCCTGTGTAAGACACATAGGCAACAGTTAGGCAACTTTATTCCGAAACGTTTCGCCTACACAGTAGGCTTCTTCAGTCGAATACAGAAAGTAGGCAGGAACAGTAGAGATGTGAAGACGATGTAATCAGTCCATCACCCTTGAAGTCGTAGAATTTGAGGTTGTCAGTCCCTCAGCCTGGAGAAGTTCAGTTCCATAGTCAGGAACTATCTGAAGATCAAGCGACAGTGCGGAGACTTAAATACTGTCGGAAGGAGAGGTGCAGAGTAGTAGTAGTAGTGAGAATGTAGCCACTGAGAGGTCATGTCCCCCTCAGATCCAACAATTCTCACTTGAAAAGTTTGTCCAAGGTGTTTTCTGTACCAAGATGCCATGTGTTGCAGTATCTGACAAGATGAACATCAAAATGGTATACAATACCGACAGGTTGGTAGGTAAGACACATAGGCAACAGTTAGGCAACTTTATTCCGAAACGTTTCGCCTACACAGTAGGCTTCTTCAGTCGAATACAGAAAGTAGGCAGGAACAGTAGAGATGTGAAGACGATGTAATCAGTCCATCACCCTTGAAGTCGTAGAATTTGAGGTTGTCAGTCCCTCAGCCTGGAGAAGTTCAGTTCCATAGTCAGGAACTATCTGAAGATCAAGCGACAGTGCGGAGACTTAAATACTGTCGGAAGGAGAGGTGCAGAGTAGTAGTAGTAGTAGTAGTGAGAATGTAGCCACTGAGAGGTCATGTCCCCCTCAGATCCAACACTTCTCACTGTTCCTGCCTACTTTCTGTATTCGACTGAAGAAGCCTACTGTGTAGGCGAAACGTTTCGGAATAAAGTTGCCTAACTGTTGCCTATGCGTCTTACCTACCAACCTGTCGGTATTGTATACCATTTTGATGTTCATCTTGTCAGACACTGCAACACATGGCATCTTGGTACAGAAAACACCTTGGACAAACTTTTCAAGTGAGAATTGTTGGATCTGAGGGGGACATGACCTCTCAGTGGCTACATTCTCACTACAACTACTACTACTACTCTGCACCTCTCCTTCCGACAGTATTTAAGTCTCCGCACTGTCGCTTGATCTTCAGATAGTTCCTGACTATGGAACTGAACTTCTCCAGGCTGAGGGACTGACAACCTCAAATTCTACGACTTCAAGGGTGATGGACTGATTACATCGTCTTCACATCTCTACTGTTCCTGCCTACTTTCTGTATTCGACTGAAGAAGCCTACTGTGTAGGCGAAACGTTTCGGAATAAAGTTACCTAACTGTTGCCTATGTGTGGTAAGACACATATGCAACAGTTAGACAACTTTATTCCGAAACGTTTCGCCTACACAGTAGGCTTCTTCAGTCGAATACAGAAAGTAGGCAGGAACAGTAGAGATGTGAAGACGATGTAATCAGTCCATCACCCTTAAAGTCGTAGAATTTGAGGTTGTCAGTCCCTCGGCCTGGAGAAGTTCAGTTCCATAGTCAGGAACTATCTGAAGATCAAGCGACAGTGTGGAGGCTTAAATACTGTCGGAAGGAGAGGTGCAGGGTAGTAGTAGTAGTAGTAGTAGTAGTAGTAGTAGTAGTAGTAGTAGTAGTAGTAGTAGTAGTAGTGAGAGGCCACTGAGAGGTCATGTCCCTCTCAGATCCAACACTTCTCACTTGAAAAGCTTGTCCAAAGTGTTTTCTGTACCAAGATGCCACGTGTTGCAGTGTCTGACAAGATGAACATCAAAATGGTATACAATACCGACAGGTTGTTAGGTAAGACACATATGCAACATTAGCAACTTATTCCCAAACTTTCGCCTACACATAGGCTTTCAGTCGAATACGAAAGTAGGGAGGAAAAGTAGAGATTGAAACGATGAATCATCCATCACCCTTAAATCGTGAATTTGAGGTTGCAGTCCCCGCCGGGAACTTCCCAATCAAACATCGAATAAGGGTGTGGACTTAAAAAACAAAATCGTTTAATTTATGTTTGTATTTGTGTATCCCCCCGAAGGGAAGCCCCCTAACCAAACTTTCAATAAAGTTGTCCAAATGTTTTTTTCCAAAAATTTGGGTCTCAAAAAATCAAAAAGTATACAATGAAGGTTTTAGTAAAAACACTTTCAACAGTTGCAACTTTTACCCAAACTTTGAACAAGGCTTTTCAATGAGGGGAAAAGTGAATTGAAAAGGAAACCATACCCTTTCAGTTTGGGGCCCCCCCCCAAAATCAACCCCAAATTTACACTTTGGGGGGGAAATATTTTCTCTTTCCCCCTCAAATTTTTATTCTTTTTCACTAAAAACCCACTTTCCTTTCGAATAAAGGTTTTTAACTGTTGCTTGTCTTCCAAAATTCATTTTAACCTTTATTTCTCAAAAATGCCAGGGACTTGGACAAAAACCCTTTACAACTTTTAAAGGGTTTTATGGAGGGAAAACCCTTTGTCCCCTTTACATCTCTATTTCCTCCTACTTCCTTAATTCCCCCACCCCCCCGAAATTTTAAACTAAAATGTGTTACCCAAATTTTTTGAATAAAAAATTTTTCCGGCCAATGCCCTAAACACCTTGGTATTGGTAAACCCTTTTTAAAAAGTTCCTCTTTTCGACACGGAAAACCACGGGGGCAAAAAAATTTCAAAAACAAATTTGCAAGGTTTTCAAGTGGATTTTTAATTTTTAAAGGGACATGAAAACCTCTCGGGGAAAAATTTCAACTTTTAATAAATTTACTAAAAAACCCTAACCCCCACACACAAACTACTTTTCCCCAACCCCGCCCTCTCCCTTTAATATTTTGCCTCCAAACCGTGTTATCTGATGTTTTTGATTGGAAAAAGTTTTCCCGGGGGGGCTGCACCCTCAAAATTCTACACTTTAAAAGGGGATGGGCATTTAATCGTCTTCACTCTCACTGTTCCGTACTTTCTGAACGCGGAAACCCCTGTTGCGAAACGCGGAATAAATTTCTCTTTTTCATATGTGTCTTTTACCTAAAAACCTGTCGTATTGTAACCATTTTTAGACTTTTTGGGGAACGAACACGGGCATCTTGGTACAAAAACACTTTGACAGCTTTTCAGGAATGTTGGTCTAAGGGCATGCCTCCCATGGCCCCCTTCCCCAAAACATAAAACACACCTCAAATCTATTACAAACACCCTTCCCCCCCTTCCAAGTAATTTTCCTCACACTGCCCTTGATCTTTGAATGTTCCTACATAACACTTCCCCCCGAGGGGCTACAACCCCCAAAATTTCCCAACAAGGGTAACTGATTACACGCCCCAAACTCATTTTTCCCGCCTATTTTTATTGACTGAAAAGTACTTTTTAGGGAAACGTTTGGAAAAAAGGCTCGTTTCATTGTTCTTTAACCCCCAATGTGGATTGAAACCATTTTGATGATCTTTCGCCTGCCAGGGCATCTTTTTACAAAACACTTTTTGGACAACTTTTTAATGGAAGGTTGGTCTGAGGGGAATACCTTTTCAGTGGCCTCCATCATCATATCAACAATAACCATACATAACACATACCCGCCCCCCCCCTTTTTTTTTAATTTAACCTACAACTGTCGTGATCTTTGATGTTTCCTGCAGAACTGAACCTCCAGGCCGAACCTGAAAACCCCTTCAAACCCTACGACTTTAAGGGGGGATGGACAGATTACTTTCGTCTTCACATCTCTACTGTTCCTGCCTACTTTTTTTTGTATTCCCCTGAAAAAACCTACTGTGTGGGCCAAAAACGTTTCGGAATAAATTTTCCCTAACTTTTTGCTTTGGTGCCCCTTACCTAAAAAAACCCTGTCTTTATTTATACCATTTTGATTTTCCCATTTTTGCCAAATGTGTCTTACCTACCAACCTGTCGGATTGTATACCATTTTGATTTTTCATCTTGTCAAACACTGCAACACATGGCATTTTTGGAAACAGAAAACCCCTTTGGGACAAATTTTTCAAGTGAAATTGTTTGATCTGGGGGGGGCATGACCTCTCAGGGGCTACTTTCTCACTACAACTACTACAACTCTGCACCTCCCCTTCCGACAGTATTTAAGTCTCCTCACTGCCCGTTTAAATCTTCAATATTTTCCTGACTATGGAACTAAAACTTCTCCAGGCTGGGGGACGCCAACCTCAAAAATTCTACACTTCAAGGGTATGGACGATTACATCGTCTTCCCATCCTACTGTTCCGCTACTTTCTGAAATTCAAATGAAGAAGCCTACTGTGTAGGCAAATTTTCCCGGAATAAATTTGCCAAATTTTGCCTAGGGTTTTCCTTACCTACCAATAGCCCGGTATGGAACCATTTTGATGTTCAGGGCCTGGGGTTTTGGGAAAGAAAGAAAGAATATCTTTTTTCCCAAAACAATAAAATTACAAGGTTACAACCATAGCTGGAAATCAATGACATAAACAACGTAGAAAGCCGCTTGTTATGCAGAGCTTTTGGGGAAAATTTTAGGTCATTTTTGTCGAAAAGGAAATGTGACCCAAAACCAGCCCCCCCGCCCCCCCCTAACACTCATTTACCTATTTTTTTAGTGAGGGGGAACATAGAAAACCCGGGTTTTTTGGAAACGCGCCCTTAAACCCTCCCCGGGGAAAGGGTCCCGACCCCGCCATGGTAGGGGGGGGAACTTAAGCCACTAGGCCAGGGGGGCACCAAAGACATACACACAATTTTCCCTTTAATGCTTATCATCCGACACACAAAACCCAAACCCCTTTTAATGCTTACCTTCCTAAACAAACACCACGATTTAAAATCTTATCTTTTCCGACACACCCCACCACGACTTAATGCAAAACCATTCCTGACACACAAAAACTGACTTAATGCTTCCCATTCCTGACACACCCCAACTGACTTAAGCTTACCATTTTTGTCACACACCACTTTTTTTAAGCAAACCTTTTTCCTGACACACACCACTGATTTAATGTTTAAACCATTCTTTTCCCCAAAAACCACTGACTTAATGCTTACCATTCCGAAACAAAAACCACTGATTTTAAATGCTTACCATTCTTGTCACAAAACCACGATTTAAATCCTTACCATTCTTTTTGTCACACACCACTGACTTAATGCTTACCTTTCCCTGACACACACCACTGATTTAATGCTTCCCCATTTTTTGTCACACACCACTGACTTAATGCTTCCCAAATTCTTGTCAACACCAAACTGACAAAAATGCTTACCATTCCTGACACACCCCACTAAACTTAATGCTTCCATTCTTGTCACACACCACTGATTTTAATGCTTACCATTTTTGAAAACAAAAACCCCCTTGATTTTAATTTTAAACCATTCTTTTTCCAAAACCCCAACTAAATTAATGCTTCCCAAATTTTTGTACCACCCCACTGACTTAATGTTTAAACATTCCTGACAAACAAAAACTAAAATTTTAAAATGCTTTTTCTTCCTTCCTGGGGAAAACAAAAACCCTGACCCCTTAAATACTTACTATTCCTGATACAAAACACAAGTGATTTAAATACCTTTTGATTCCTCCCAAACCTTTTTTTTTAACTGCTGTTTTTTTTCACAGTTCGTAAGAGAATCCCCCTTTAAAAAAAAATTAAAAAAAAACATAATTAATAATCACAAAGAAAAATGTCTAAAACTCTATCGTTGTAGACGAGAAGGTAAGAACAAAACTGAGTTGCAGGTATTTCTTTTGCCTGATGTTTACTAGCTTGCCAATGGCATCTTGATCACTATATACATTATATCGATAATATTGTCTTCCTACCTCTCCTTATATAACGCACTGGGAGTGCATTCGAATGAAAATCAAATGGATCCGGGTTCACTTACAGGGTGGGGCCGGATGCATGGATAAATCTTACACATGCTGCTCCTGCTCATCCCCTCAAGGGAGGTTCCTTGACGCTGGTGAGGGGCTCTTGATCTAGGAAATTGGATCTGTCCTCCAGTTCCCTGAATTAAGCCTGAATACCTTCCATCCCCCCCCCACAGGCGCTGTATAATCCCAACGGGTTTAACGCTCCCCATGATTATACTAATAATGCTCCTGCCCATCTAGCAGTAAATAGTTAACCGAGTCATTTTTGGTGGAAAAGTTATCACAAGTTATATACACTGATGGATTCTCATTAGCCCCCTTGGGGCGGGGATGGCAGACCAGAGAGGCCTAGCTTGTGGCTAGGCCTGGGGACAGTTGGTCCCAAAGATGAGGAGGTACTTGTGCCTCCTCCCATGGGAGACTTAGGTCTCAGACACTCCCTAAAGAGGGAGCCAAGGCAGGGCCACCACTTGGAAAAGGCCCGGGCCGGGAGAATACCGGCTAATCTTTAATATAATATACTGATGGATCTAAACAGGAGTCTTCTGGCAGGGCTGCATCTGCTCTTGTTGTCACCTCCCTAGTTAATATCGATAATAAACTTGTTGAACTAGGCATAAGAATTAACAACTGGGCGTCTACATCGCAAACTGAACTGTTTGCAATCCTAATGGCTCTAAAGCTAACTAATGACACTGAGCTTGACTCAATCATCATTACTGATTCTATGTCATCACTGAATGCTCTTAACTCATATAATGACTCCAACAACATGCTCATTGGAGAAGCCAGGTACAGATACTCAAAAATCAGGGACAAAGGAATTAATGTACAATTGCTATGGATCCCATCACACATTGGATTACTTCTTCATGATAAAGTTGATAGGTTAGCCAAGAAGAGTACCTAGAAGGAGAATACAGAATATAACTTTGGTATATCTGTGTCTAGCATTGGGAATAATATTAGGAGAGAAGTAAATAATGAAAATGATTGTTATAGGAATGCAGTTAGAAGCCTGAGTAGATCTATAACCCACTATGATAACATGAACGTAGATAAGTATGTTTATGGAGCAACTTGCAATGTGAACAGACTGACTGATGTTGTAGTGGCCAGACTTAGGCTTGGTTACAAGTACTTCTGGCAGTTTGGGAGACACACAGATGATGATCAAACTAAATGTAAATTATGTGATCAGGTATATGGTCACTGTCTTGAACATTATGTGCTTAATTGTCCACTTATTGAGGAGTACAGAGATAGACAGTATAATAACCTATGTAATATGTCAAGATATCTTATTAATGAAAATAAGATACCAGATATACTAAGCAAATTTCCTAAATTTGCTTGTAACAGATAAGTGAACTATAGATATGTAGATATAAATCCATATGTATTCCTGTTAACCCCTTGGGGCTTAGTTCCTAGGCCTTTTGTGTATCCATATGCTCTCGCGCTACCGTCCACAGGATGGATATGGGGTGCACGATAAACGAGCCACTTCGGTGGCAAAATCTAAAAATCTAAGCATCACTGTAAATAACCTAGGCTGGGTTATTCTGGGTTAATAGCCCTTTAAGGTTAAGTATCTTAAGCAATCAGGGTTTCTTCATGGCCAATTTAGAGAACATGACAAATGCTGACCTGTAGCTGTTCCGGCTCTGGACATGTGGTGATTGCGGCGGCAATGGTGTCCAGGATGGCCGGATGGGTAGAGGTGGACATCTGCAGCTTGTTCATCATAGCAGCGCGATTCACAGTTCCATTTATCGTCACCTGCCGAAAATTTAGCAAAAATAAAATACATGAACACGTTATGGAGTAATATATTTGTTCACTCCTAAATATCAGAAAATGCAATCCACCTCTCTCTCTCTCTCTCTCTCTCTCTCTCTCTCTCTCTCTCTCTCTCCTGCTTCATATCACTTATTTTGTCGAATTTCTCCTCGAGTTTTTTTTGTCCCAGCCTCGTGTATATATATATATATATATATATATATATATATATATATATATATATATATATATATAAATATATATATATATATATGTCGTGCCGAATAGGCAGAACTTGCGATCTTGGCTTAAATAGCAACTCTCATCTTGCCATATAGGACAAGTGAAAATTTGTTTATGCAATAATTTCGCCAAAATCATTCTGAACCTAACGAAAAAAATATATTTCACTATGTTTGTTTAGTATTAAATTATTGTAAACAAATCTAAAATATATTTAGCTGGGTTAGGCTAAAATAAATTGTTCTTTTTATAATAAGATTAGGTAAGTTTTCTAAGCTCTTTTTGGTGCAAAATTAAAAATTTTTACATTAACATAAATGAAAAAAATATATCTTTAAACGTATAAGATAATTTTTTAGAAATCACTTAATTTTAAATGAGTTCTTCCTAATTGACCAGTTTTACATATTCGGCACGACATATAATATATATATATATATATATATATATATATATATATATATATATATATATATATATATATATATATATATATAAAATGTGGTGTGTGTGTGTGTGTGTTGTGTGTGTGTGTGTGTGTACTCACCTATTTGTACTCACCTATTTGTGGTTGCGGGGGTCGAGTCACAGCTCCTGGCCCCGCCTCTTCGCTGATTGCTACTAGGTCCCTCTCTCTCCCTGCCCCATGAGCTTTATCATACCTCGCCTTAAAACTATGTATGGTTCCCGCCTCCACTACGTCGCTTTCTAGGCTATTCCACGGCCTGACTACTCTATGACTGAAGAAATACTTCCTAACATCCCTTTGATTCATCTGAGTCTTCAACTTCCAATTGTGACCTCTTGTGTCTGTGTCCCTTCTCTGGAACATCCCGTCTTTGTCCACCTTGTCTATTCCGTGCAGTATTTTATATGTCGTTATCATGTCTCCTCTGACCCTCCTGTCCTCCAGTGTCGTCAGGCCGATTTCCCTCAAACTTTCTTCGTAGGACAATTCCCGTAGCTCTGGGACTAGTCTTGTTGCAAACCTTTGCACTTTCTCTAATTTCTTGACGTGCTTGACTAAGTGTGGATTCCAAACTGGTGCTGCATACTCCAGTATGGGCCTGACATAAATGGTGTACAGAGTCTTGAACGAATCCTTATTGAGGTATCGGACCGCTATCCGTAGGTTTGCCAGGCGCCCGTATGCTGCAGCAGTTATCTGAATGATGTGCACCTCAGGAGATATGCTCGGTGTTATACTCACCCCCAGATCTTTTTCCTTGAGTGAGGTTTGCAGTCTTTGGCCATCTAAACTATATTGTGTCTGCGGTCTTCTTTGCCCTTACCCAATCTTCATGACTTTGCATTTGGCAGGGTTAAAATCAGGGAGCCAGTTGCTGGACCAGGCTTGTAGCCTGTCCAGGTCTCTTTGTAGTCCTGCCTGATCTTCATCCGATTTGATTCTTCTCATTAACTTTACATCATCTGCAAACAAGGACACTTCTGAGTCTATCCCTTCCGTTATGTCGTCCACATATACCAAGAACAGCACAGGTCCTAGGACTGACCCCTGTGGAACCCCGCTTGTCACAGGCGCCCACTCTGGCACCTCGTCACATACCATGACTCGTTGTTGCCTCCCTGTCAGGTATTCTCTGATCCATTGCAGTGCCTTTCCTGTTATGTGTGCCTGATCCTCTAGCTTTTGCAGTAACCTCTTGTGAGGAACTGTGTCGAAGGCCTTCTTGCAGTCCAAAAAAATGCAGTCGATCCACCCCTCTCTCTCTTGTCTTACTTCTGTCACCTTGTCATAAACTCTAGTAGGTTTGTGACACAGGATTTTCCTTCCCTGAAACCGTGCTGGTTGTCAATTATACACTTGTTTCTTTCCAGGTACTCCACCACTCTCCTCCTGATGATCTTCTCCATGACCTTGCATACTATACACGTTAGTGATACAGGTCTGTAGTTTAGTGCCTCATGTCTGTCTCCCTTTTTATAAATTGGGACTACATTTGCCATCTTCCATACCTCAGGGAGTTGCCCAGTTTCAAATGATGTGTTGAAAATCCTTGTTAATGGCACACACAATATCTCTGCTCCCTCTTTAAGGACCCACTGAGAGATGTTGTCTGGCCCCACTGCCTTTGAGGTGTCAAGTTCGCATAGCGGCTTCTTCACCTCCTCCTTGGTTATATGTACCTCATCCAGCACTTGCTGGTGTACCCCCCTGTTCTGATTTCCTGGAGTCCTACTGGTTTCCACTGTAAATACTTCTTTAAATCTCGTGTTGGGCTCCTGACATACCTCTCGGTCGTTTCTTGTGAGTTCCCCATCACCATTCCTCAGTCTGATTACCTGGTCCTTGACTGTTGTTTTCCTCCTAATGTGGCTGTACAACAGCTTCGGGTCACTTGACTTTCGATGCTATGTCATTTTCGTATTGTCGCTGAGCCTCCCTTCTTATCTGTGCATATTCGTTTCTGGCTCTTTGGCTAATCTCTTTATTTTCCTGAGTTCTCTGTCTTCTGTACCTTTTCTATTCTCTAGTACACCTAGTTTTTGCCTCCCTACACCTTTGGGTGAACCATGGACTCGTTCTGTTCTTCCCATTATTTCGGTTTCCCTTGGGAACAAACCTCTCCTCTGCCTCCTTGCATTTTGTTGCCACATAGTCCATCATTTCTTGTACTAGTTTTCCTGTCAGTTCCCTCTCCCACTGAATGTCTTGAAGGAAGTTCCTCATGCCTGAGTAGTTCCTCCTTTTGTAGTTTGGTTTTTCCCACCCTATTCCTGCTACTCTCTCCACTTGAAGCTCAACTATGTAGTCGAAGCACAGAACCACATGATCACTAGCTCCCAGGGGCCTTTCATACATGATATCCTCGATGTCAACTACTCAAGGTGAATACAAGGTCCAGTCTTGCTGGTTCATCCTCTCCTCTCTCTCTGGTAGTGTCTCTAACATGTTGATGCATGAGGTTTTCCAGTACCACATCCATCATCTTGGCTCTCCATGTTTTGGGACCCCCAAAGGGCTCCAGATTTTCCCAGTCAATCTCCTTGTGCTTGAAATCACCCATAACTAGTAACTTTGCTCCCCCCCATGTGTGCTCTCCTGGCCACCTCGGCTAGTGTGTCGACCATTGCTCTGTTGCTCTCATCGTATTCTTCTCTTGGCCTCCTGCAGTTCTGTGGTGGGTTGTACATTACTGCAATTATCACCTTATGTCCCTCAGACTGGATTGTTCCTACTAAGTAGTCCCTTTCGCCCGTGCCATCCATTCCTTCCATTTTCTCAAAACCCCACTGGTTTTTAATGAGCAGTGCAACTCCTCCTCCCCCTCTCCTCCCTCTGTCTTTCCTGAGGATTTGATATCTGTATGGAAAGATTGAATCTGTTATTATTCTGATGAGTTTTGTTTCTGTGAGTGTTATTATGTCTGGGGATGTCTCCTTGATTCTTTCATGCCACTCCTCATACTTATTTGTTATTCCATCTGCATTTGTATACCATACCTTCAACTTCTTTTCTAAGACTGTGGTCTGGGAGGTGTATTGGGGTTGGGGAAGCGGGAGACCTGATAAGGAACTATGGGTGGTTGCTGTGGGGGTGGAGCTTGTAATGCAGTGGGTGGGGGCATTGGATGTGGCATGGGTGTTTTGGTTTAGAGTGTTTGGTTGCACTGGGGTTGACCTGGTTGGGAGGCTTCTATAGGAAGTCTGGGATCTCCTGTCTGTCTTCTCCATCCCCTCTCTTTCCTCCTTTCGCCTTTGTACCATCTCTCTCAGTTTCTGCCTTTCTTTTTGTGTATCCCCTCATTCAATTTGATTTCCTCCAATGCAGCTTTCCTTTCTTCAGTTTCACTAGCTAATGTACTTGGGCTCAGTAGCCTGTCATTTTCCCTTCTTGGCTTTCCCTGGGCTCTGCTGTGGTCTGTTAGGGCCTCCACATATAGCTTAGCTCTTTCATTTACTACAGTCTCCTCTGATAGAGCTTCTACATGCAGTTTTGCTCCTTCTTTCCCTACAGTCCCCTTATTTGTGACTGAGGTAGCAGTCTCTGCTGTCAATCCCAAAATGTTCTTTAGTTCTTTAGGCTGTTTCAGTTTTTTCAGTTCCTCTTCTAAACTCTGTATCCTAGCATCTGCTGCTTTGACTTGCACCTCCCACTTCCTGCTTTCCATATCTATCCTCTCTTCCATTCTCATGCTAAGTTCTTCTAGTTTCTTTTCCCATTCATGTTCCCTTTTTATGAGCTCTGCTGCCCAATCTTCCTTTGCAGCTTCCTCCTCCTCTCCCTTGGTTTTTCTTGTTGCTCTCTGGCAACCCATTTTTGTTTTATCCTGATTGCCTCAGAGTGGGAAACCTATGTAATTCTGTGTGTTAGGTTAGTAGTGTGTATGTCAGAGTGTGGAGGGGGGAGGTAGAGGAGGAACTGTGGCTATGTGGGAGAGGAGTGGGGAGGGGGATTTAGGGGGGAATATGGGGAGTGGGAAGGAGGGAGAAGCAAGTGGGTGAGTGGGAGAGGGAGAGGGGGAAGGAGGGAGAGGTGGGGAGGGGGAGGGTGAAAGAGGGAGGGGAGGGATCAGGGGAAGGAGTGAGATGTCGGTGGGGAGGGAGGAAGTGTATGTGTGAGTCTGGATATATGTGTGTGTGTGAGTGTGTGAGTGTGTGTGTGTGTGTGTGTGTGTGTGTGTGTGTGTGTGTGTGTGTGTGTGTGTGTGTGTGTGTGTGTGTGTGTGTGTGTGTGTGTGAGGTAGGTGACTTGTGCTGTGTAATGTGGAGTCTCAGTGGTCCTTGACTGACCACAACTTCTTGTGACCTGACCCCCACCCTCCTGGGACTTGACCCGCACCTACTTACAATGTTGCCCTTAAAAGCTTGTCCTGCCACCTAGCTTATAGTAAGTTACTCGCCTTGTTCATTGAATTACCAATTGCTATTCCTTATTTAATACTTGAGTGCCTATTCTTTATCGTGCTATGAGAGACCATTCACAATCAGCTTGACAGTTAATTGGAACCCTGGAACACCCACACAACCACTCATAGGTGATACAGTACTTGCAATGCAGCTGTAGCAGCCTGTAGATTGTCCAGCTCTATGTGACATCCTGGCGTAGATCCACCTCAATTTCTTCTCGTTAATAGTGTACCCTATTCACTGTATTTCTCTCACTGGACACACGATTGTTTCACTTTATTAGGTTTCTTGGGTGACACGTGACAACGTCGCCTTACCACCCACACTAGCCTGCCCACTCTGACTGCGCCACCACGGTTTACTTTCTTGATCACTTACAAAATTGCGGCTCTCCCCACACTTATGTGGCTCAGGCAGATTGTAAATCGCTTTTAGGATTGTTCACTACCCTAACACACTTTGCAACCCCTGCAGAACACTTGGGTAGCCCTCAAAAACACTTATATTCACGGAGCACGGAAGGCGTGACTCACACGCTCGGTGTGTGTGTGTGTGTGTGTGTGTGTGTGTGTGTGTGTGTGTGTGTGTGTGTGTGTGTGTGTGTACTCACCTAGTACACACACTGTGGCCAGTAGCAGCCACTGTGACCTAGTAGCGGCCAGAGAAGAGGCCCTGCCTCTTCACTGGCTGCTACTAGGTCACTCTCCCTGCTCCATGAGCTTTATCATACCTCTTCTTAAAGGTATATATGTATCCTGCCTCCACTACATCACTTTCCAGACTATTCCACTTCCTGACAATTCTGTGACTGAAGAAATACTTCCTAACATCCCTGTGATTCATCTGAGTCTTCAACTTCCAACTGTACTCACCTAATTGTACTCACCTAATTGTGGTTGCAGGGGTCGAGACTCAGCTCCTGGCCCCGCCTCTTCACCGACCGCTACTAGGTCCTCTCTCCCCCTGCTCCATGAGCTTTATCATACCTCGTCTTAAAACTATGTATAGTTCCTGCCTCCACTACATCGCTTGCTAGACTATTCCACTTCCTAACTACTTTATGACTGAAGAAATACTTTCTAACATCCCTTTGACTCATCTGAGTCTTCAGCTTCCAATTGTGACTGCTTGTTTCTGTGTCCCATCTCTGGAACATCCTGTCTCTGTCCACCTTGTCTATTCCACGCAGTATTTTGTATGTCGCTATTTTGTGTGTTTGTGTGTGTGTGCATGCTCGTGCGCGCGCGTGCATGAGGCTGGGTCAAAAAAAATCGAGGACAAGTTGACATAATAACTGATGTTATGCAGGAAAGACAAAGATGGGTCGATTTCATTGTCTTAGATAACAAGAAGGCATTTGATACTGTACCCCCGCAAGAGGCTGGGGCACAAATAACTGGGAACATACTCCAGGGAATCAAAGAGTACTAAGCTTAAGGAAAGGAAACAAAGAGCGAGTATCTTGGAAGAAACGTCAAAATGGAAAAAAAAGTAACTAGCAGAGTTCTATAAGGATCTATATTAGAATAAGTATTATTTCTGCTTTATCTAAATGGCATTCCAGGTGGGATTAAATTAGATGCTCATGTATTTGTGCTTGCTAATTATGTAAAACTAATGAGAAAAAAATAGATGAGGAGAAGGAAAAGCTCGAAGTGGATCTGGATAAAATGCAAGATTGGTCGGGTAAGTGGTTGTTTGAAATCAATCTCAGAGCAAATGCAAGATTATGAAGACTGGGGAAGAGACAAGTTGACCGTACCCAGTACAGACTTTGGGAACAGAGGCTGCAGACTTAACTCAGACCTAACCTAGGTGCGACCTTAGTACCCGGTAAATCGACAGAGGCTCACATCAGTTGAATAACCTCTGCAACCGATGCTCATATGGCAAATCTTAAGGTAGTCTTCAGGAATCTCAACAGACATCCCAGGCTCTTCATAAAATATACGACAAGCAGCACACCTGAATAAAAGCATTTTAAGAAACTGGAGAAAGTGTCAATGTATGCAACAGCGCTTGTTCCAGAGCTAACTGACACGCACAGAAAAGCCACGGGGATGATAGGGTAGAAAGTGAAATACTCTTTAAAGAATAGACGCGAAATAGACAGAGTCAAGAAACTTGTGAAAATAATCATCTGAGTCTCAGAGTCTGGTTCAGAAGCTGAGAATCGATCCTTGTAATCAAGAGTTAACAAAGTCAGCTGTTTATGTTAACTAAAACTGGTTAAAAGGTTAAGCAATTGTGGTATTAGGACTTAAGTGCACTACGTAGGGAATTCTAGCCAGAAATGCCTAGGCATGTTAGTGGTTTTCTTTGTAATTAATACTTTGTAATATGTAAACCACATATTGTAAGCTTTGCAAGGAAATAAGCATTTTTCATTTTCATTTCACACACCTGACCGCCAGCAGTGAGGACACACTTTCGTAGCTGAAACGCAGCATCTGTGTCGTTGGTAATGATGCGGTCCACGATAGTCTCAGGCTGTCCAGACTGGAAGGCTATACCTGTAATATATAGAGATATAAGCAGTGCCCACCACACAGATATAACCAGCACTTGTAACTCACGCAGATATAAGTAACACCTGTAATACATGTAAGTATAAACTGTCAGAAACACATGCAAGTATAAACAATAACTGTAACACAAGCAGGTAAAAGCAATGCCAGCAACACATCCAGGTATAAGCAGTACCTGCAACACATTTATAGCATGCAAAGAGTACGTAACCTTTATTCGGTGCATGTACACACCCTCATTGAAAGGCTATCTCCCACAACCAGCGAACCAGGTACTAGGGTTGATGATGGGGCCCCGTCGTTCAATCAGTACCCAGGTTTCAGCCAATGAGAAGATGGTTTTGGCAATCGCAGAGGTAATGTGGATACCACTCACCTGTCTGCCCTTGTCATTCTCATTCTAGAGCTGGTTGAAGCACGGTCTGCTCTCTAGTGGCTTCTTTTCTGCCTTGCTTACCGTGGAGTGCACTAATACCTATTGTTGTACATAGTGTATATAGTGTACATACTTCTGTTCTAAATTGGTGAAGGATAATACAAGTCAAAAGTTTTTCTGCTGTGTTTATTTTGCTCCCTTTACACCCAGGATAACAGGCCTTTGGGACTCCTGGGTTGTATTATATATATATTCATATATATACAGTACATTCAACATATATATATATATATATATATATATATATATATATATATATATATATATATATATATATATACAGTACCTGCAACACACCATACCTCCAAGTCTAAGATAAAACAGACAAACATATACCACTACATGGATTCTGGTACAAAATGCGTCACTCACCAAGAACACTGACGACCTGGGTCTTGGGGATACCCTGGGCGGTGGCACAATCAAAGACGTCTTTAACAGGTCCATTCTTGCCTTGGGCCAGTTTCTTAACCAAGGCGCATTTAGCGGCTCTCGTAAGACAGGTGCCAGGACCAAGGCTGCCACACGCGGGGTCGACACCTGTCGTAAAAACGTATTTACAGTTTTTTCACTGTCTTTTCCCGTTACCTTATTCACAACACCTACTTTCAATCTTCATTTTACGTGTATACTCGTTATTACCATCTGTTATCTATTTACTGTCTGCGTGTATATACTGAAAAAAAAAATTCAATCGAGTGATTGGCCCTGCAGGATAATAGTCCATGATAACCTAAGAAAGTTAGGCAGAGTCATTATTTTCGTTGGAGGTTCCCCAGAATGTGACCCACGACATTTGACTGACTCTAGTTATACCTGCACAAGACTTATTTAGTCATATGTTCCCGCTCGAGATTGAACCTGGGTTCTTTTGGTTACGAGTTAATTTAATCTTCTACTGAGCTACGAGGTACGCATTCTTTTTACTCATTACTAAAGTCTCGAGGAAAAAGAGGCAGCTCTTAGCGAGAGAACGAACTGCGAATAGTGGAAATTTCCGAGTCAAGAAATTGAGGGTTGCATGCGGAGGACAGGGAGGAAAAAAGTACAGTAGTGGATGTACATGCCACTGTAGAGGAAGCATGGTAAGTACAGTAGTGAATGTACAAGCCACTGTAGAGGGAACATGGTAAGTACAGTAGTGAATGTACAAGCCACTGTAGAGGGAACATGGTAAGTACAGTAGTGAATGTACAAGCCACTGTAGAGGGAAAGATAAAAAAAGCTGTAATTAAAGTATTATGAAATACTTCGGAGACTACAAACTATATCTGGTATAATGCAGTTTATTTTGAAAGTCGTCAGAGATGATAGCTATTACCTGGTGTAACGAGGGCCAAGACAGAGAGATGTTGGCAGGTCACCAGTGTCACCATCATCACCGCTAATCTCCGCCCAATAGCCATACTCAACCTGTAATAGCATTTCACACTTACATTTAATATCTTTTGCTGTTGCGTACTGTGTTTTCAGTGTTATTACATCACTGTTATTCAGGTGCAAATTTATTACACAATGATGAGGTTCACTACTGTTACACAATATTATTGCTCGAAATGCTCTGCATATAGAGGGGCTTTTGGAATGTTCACATAATTATTACACTCCTTTGTGCAAACATGTATCATGCTAAAATAAAAATATTATTATTATTATAATGCTGCTATGCCTGATATCAAAGTCAAGTACCTCGTTTACTCACGGTTCAGTCATTTATGTAGACATGAATTAGGTCACACAAAAATTACAAAATATTAAGTTATATTTTAACAAGGTAAGCTTGTGATGTAAAAAAAAAAGTGTAAGTGGTTATGCGTTATTTACAATGGACAAAGTCAGTGTATTTTTCCAGAATGGTTGGTAATATGCCACTGTGGATAAAATACTTTGACATGTCTTGAACATTTCTGAGTGAATTGTTTCTAAATTCATTAATTTTATCGCATTCCAGCACATGATGCAAGGTGTGACAACTGTTCATCTGTCAGCAAACCCAGATTTCCTGAGTCCAGCAGAGTAAGTATGGAGTCGCTACTGCTGGGACCCACCTTAATTCCGTCGACTACCCCCACCTTCATGTGTCTGCTGGCATCACTCAACAGGTCAGCATACTCATGTTAGGTTATTTTCTCTAACCAACAACTACTTTTTTTCACAGTATATATTGAATAGGTAATTTATACATTACGAAAACTCTTGAAATTTCTTTATCTTGTATATACATGAATGTGCATTGCATTCCCAAATAATTATGAGTAAGTAGGAGGTAATAATTACCTTAACCTGGGATTAGGAGCAGGCAGCAGGTTACACAAGCACAGTTCACTATCAAATAACATGTTTGTGGCAACTCTTCTCAGCTTTATACTCCTCGTGACTCCTACTCTCCTCTCCCTAGCCCCTTGGTATCCCTCGTAACACTTCGTGTTGACACTTTCCTCTGAGCTCTCCTCTCATCCCTTTCTTTCCCCTCAATATCCTTCATGTTTCATACTAAACAGCTCTCCAGAGCGTAACTCCATGGCATATAAATGGAAGACAGGAATAAATAAAGGGGATGTAAACAGTGTGCTGAAAATATCTAGCCTAGACAGGACTCGCAGCAATGGTTTTAAGTTGGAAAAATTCAGATTCAGGAAGGATATAGGAAAGTACTGGTTTGGTAATAGAGTTGTGGATGAGTGGAACAAACTCCCAAGTACAGTTATAGAGGCCAGAACGTTGTGTAGCTTTAAAAATAGGTTGGATAAATACATGAGTGGATGTGGGTGGGTGTGAGTTGGACCTGATAGCTTGTGCTACCAGGTCGGTTGCCGTGTTCCTCCCGTAAGTCAAGGTGACCTGACCTGACTAGTTTGGGTGCATTGGCTTAAGCTGGTAGGAGACTTGGACCTGCCTCGCATGGGCCAGTAGGCCTGCTGCAGTGTTCCTTCGTTCTTATGTTCTTATGTTCTTATCAAGTGGCCTGCTGGCAAAAGCCCTCGCTTCACACGGTGAGGGGTCCAGGTTCGATTCTCGGCAAAGGGGTAGAAACATCGGTTGACTATGTTCACCCATCAGTAAAATGGGTACCTGGGTGTTAGTCGACTGGTGTGGATCGCATCCTGAGACAAAACTGAACTAATTTGCCCGAAATGCTCTGCATAACAATGGACTTTCTATATAATATTATGTCATTACCTGGAGTTTACCTGGAGAGAGTTCCGGGGGTCAACGCCCCCGCGGCCCGGTCTGTGACCAGGCCTCCTGGTGGATCAGAGCCTGATCAACCAGGCTGTTGCTGCTGGCTGCACGCAAACCAACGTACGAGCCACAGCCCGGCTGATCAGGAACTGACTTTAGATGCTTGTCCAGTGCCAGCTTGAAGACTGCCAGGGGTCTGTTGGTAATCCCCCTTATGTGTGCTGGGAGGCAGTTGAACAGTCTCGGGCCCCTGACACTTATTGTATGGTCTCTTAACGTGACACCCCTGCTTTTCATTGGGGGATGGTGCATCGTCTGCCAAGTCTTTTGCTTTCGTAGTGAGTGATTTTCGTGTGCAAGTTCGGTACTAGTCCCTCTAGGATTTTCCAGGTGTATATAATCATGTATCTCTCCCTCCTGCGTTCCAGGGAATACAGGTTTAGGAACCTCAAGCGCTCCCAATAATTGAGGTGTTTTATCTCCGTTATGTCAGCTAGGCCTCTATACCTTGTACTTGTAGTAAATAAAGATATTATTATTATTGTTGTTGTTGTTGTTGTTGTTGTTGTTGTTGTTGTTGTTGTTGTTGTTGTTGTTGTTGTTGTTGTTGTTGTTGTTGTTGTTGTTGTTGTTGTTGTTGTTCAGAGATTTAAGCAAAGAGTAATCTAAGATATTACAACGCCAATATCAGGTTAGTCACAGGGTATGTGATATGTAGTAAAGCAATCAGAAGGGCTTGAGGAAGTCAGAGAGTTTGCAACTAGAAAAGTCCCACAGTTGATATAAATACTATTTGAGAAAAGACTAAAAATATTGAATAGGAACGTTAAGAAACATTTCTTCAGCGTTAGAGTTAAATAAAAATGGAACTAGCTGGATAAGAAGACATTGAAAGAAAATGTCATGAATTGTTTAAAAGAATATACATATAGAGCTCAATAAATTAGGAACTAAAACACGCCAGTGGATTGTAAGCTAAGAGCCGGGGGCCTGGGGCCGGGGGCCGGGTGCTAATGCGTGAACTGAGGCCTGGTATGAGGCCTGCTGACTCGCTGCAGATTCAAAGTTTTTCAAATTCAAAGTTTATTCTCTATAAGTATTACAATGCTGAGTTTACAGAATTTAGTTGTTGTGTGGTTTACATGTAGTAAAATAATGATTACAGAGTGTACAACCAGAACACCTAGCGTGGCTAGGCATTTCGGGCAGACTTAGTTTAATTCTTAATTTTAAAATATTACAAATTATTAGGTAAGTTGGTATTATGGCTAAGTGACTAAATACTAGTTTGTGAGTTTAGCAATGTGAATGCTTTTGTTTTGGCACAGTACATAGTTTCAGTATTGGAGTATCACAGGATTCATTATTTTAAGATTGATATTAATATTTCTGTTTATGGTCAAATGGGTGAGTGTAAGTGTGAACCACCAGGTGGTATTCGTGTAGTTAGTTGACGGGGTGTATCAGGGAGACAAGATGTTTTCTAATGGTAGTTTTGAAGGTGATGAATGTGTCTGCAGTTCTAGAGTTTTCAGGTAGTGTTCCAGATTTTAGGGCCTTTGACATACATTGAATTTTTGTAAAGGTTTAGTCGGACACGGGGAATGTCGTAGAGATGTTTGTGTCTGGTGTCATGCCTGTGGGTTCTGTCACAACTATCAAGAAAGCGTTTTAGGTCAAGGTTGATATTGGAGTTTAAGGTCCTGTAGATGTAGATTGCACAGTAGTAAGTGTGGATGTACTGAACAGAGAGTAAGTTTAGATCTATGAAGAGTGGGGGGGGGGGTGTTGCCAGGGATGGGATTTAGTGATTGTTCTTACTGCGGTTTTTTGTTGGGTTATTATTGGCTTTAGGTGTGTTGCTGCAGTTGATCCCCAAGCACAAATAGTATAGGTGAGGTATGGATAAATAAGTGAGTGGTATAGTGTGAGAAGGGCATTTTGCGGAACGTAGTATCGTATCTTGGAGAGGATCCCAACTGTTTTGGATACTTTTTTGGTTATGTGTTGGATATGGGTGCTGAAATTCAGGTTGTTGTCAAGGTATAGGCCTAGGAATTTGCCCTCATTATGTCTGGTAATTAGAGTGTTGTCGATCTTAATGTTAATTTGTGCATCTCCTGCTCTGCTACCAAACATAATATAGTAGGTTTTGCCAGTGTTAAGTGTAAGTTTATTGGCTGTCATCCAAGTCGATATTTTGATCAGCTCCTCGTTAACAATGGTGTTGAGCTTGGCAAGATTAGGGTGAGAGATGACATAAGTCGTGTCGTCAGCAAAGAGAATGGATTTCAGGTGTTGGGATACGTTTGGAAGATCATTGATGTATATGAGGAAGAGCAGGGGACCAAGGACACTTCCATGCAGAACTCCAGTATCAAGTGGCCGTGTTGTTGATGCTGTCTTTAATGGTGACATACTGATACCTATTAGTAAGGTAAAATTTGAAATAAGCAAGCGCATGGCCTCTTATACCGCAATGGTCAAGTTTGTGGAGTAGGATGCCGTGGTCTACTGTGTCAAAAGCTTTTCTTAGGTCAATAAAAATTCTCAGTGGATATTCCTTATTTTCCAATGCTGTGTAAAGCAGATCTAGCATTTTTATGATTGCATCATTAGTGCTTTTATTTTTCCTGAATCCAAATTGGCAGGGGTTGAGTATGTTTTGTGCCATTATAAATGAATATAGTCTCCTGTGCACGAGTTTCTCAAAGATTTTGGATAGCAATGGTAAGTTTGATATTGGCCTATAGTTGTTTAAGTCTGTAGGGTCACCACCTTTATGTGTTGGTGTAACCCATGCCATCTTGAGTAGTTTCGGGAAGGTGCTAGTTTCTAGTGACTTGTTAAAAAGTAATGAAATAGCATGCGAAAGGACATGGGTCGCTCGCTTGTACAGTAACGGTGGAACATGAGACAGATTCCCTGAGTTATTTTTAAGTGACTTTATAATCTCGGTGACTTCCATGGGCTCAGTTGGTGCAAGATAGAAGGAATTTGGGAAATTCCCATCTAGGTAGTCCCCGGCATGGGCATTGGTATGTGGGATTTTATTGGCGAGAGTAGATCCTATGGTTGAGAAGAAGTCATTTATCTTGTTAGCTGTGTCAGTGGGATGTAGCGGTGTTTCATTAGGTTTAGTTAGGACAATATTCTTGTTTTTTTTTCAGTTTGTGGGTCCCTAGAATCTGAGAGAGTGTTTTCCAGGTCTTTTTTATATCTCCTCTAGTGTCTGTGAATCTACAGGAGTAGTATAGTTGTTTGGCTTTCTTTATTACTTTGGTGAGAACTGATGAATAGTGTTTAAGAATATCTTTGTGTATTAAGCCCTGTCTATATTGCTTTTCATATTGGTGTGTCTTGTCAATGGATTTCAGAATGGTGCTGGTTAACCATGGGCAACCAAGCCGTTTGTTTGTGATCTCTTTCGTTTTTATAGGACAATGTCCATTAATAATAATAATAATATCTTTATTTACAAGAAATACTTCCTAACATCCCTGTGATTCATCTGTGTCTTCAACTTCCAACTGTGTCCCTTCGTTGCTGTGTCCCATCTCTGGAACATCCTGTCTTTGTCCACCTTGTCAATTCCTCTCAGTATTTTGTATGTACAAGGTATACAGGCCGAACTGACGTCAATGACATACTACTATATAGAAAGACGATTGTTATGCAGAGCATTTTGGGCAAATTTAGTCAGTTTTGTCCCATGATGCGACCCACACCAGTCGACTAACACCCAGGTACCCATTTTGCTGATGGGTGAACACAGACAACCGGTGTAAGGAAACACATCCGGTATTTCCACCCCTTTGCCGGGAATCGAACCGGGACCCTGACTCACGAAATCGTAATGACACGATTGCAAACAAACCATACCCTCACTGTGTGAAGCGAGAGCTTTTGGCACCAGGCCACGGGGCACCGTGTCGTATTCCAAGCGGAATATCTGGTCTTTTTCACAGACAGAAGTTGGCGATGAAGTATAAATCTTGTTCAGTGTCCCTTGGATGGGTATGGTAGTGTGATATATATAGACATTGTATCACTTGTTGTGCCAGTACTTACAGGGAAAACTTATAAATACACAAATAACCCACATTTATGAGGCTAAAACTTATGACAAAGTTTCATTCTGACTTGAACCAATAAAAAGTCATACTAAGCCAGAATATATATGAAAGGGGGTGAGGAAGGGAGTGGCAAAACGGGAGGAGGGAGTAGTAGTGGTGGTAATCATAGTAGTGGTAGTGCAGCAGTGGCTGAGGTAGAAATAAGAAGTGGAGAAACAGTAGTAGTTGAAGTCCCCGAGAACAAGAAAACAGAGAAGCAAAGCAGGAGCGCTACTGGCCTAGGGGCATAGGGTAAAACCACCATAAGACTAAACCCTCCTAGGCATAAGACAAGAAAGGCAATGAATATATAGGAAATGTGAAAAAGTAAGGAGAGGAGAAGACAAAGGTCAGGTCAAGTCACGAGTGTTCTATTCTGACGATACTTTATTCAGTTCTTTAGCCTGAACACCCTATGTAGAATGTTTTATTATACTCAAAGCTAGGAAGCTCCACTGGAGTGGAGGCAAGAAAATGATATATGATAATATATACCTGGAAAGTATTTGTAGGCTTTGTCCCAAATCTGCACACTGCCATAACAACATACTGGAGTGAGAGCTATGAGAGGAAGTGTAAAATATACCGGTGAAAAGCAGGGGCGCCGTGGGCACAGTAAAGGACACTATCAACATCCGTGGCCCGACTATTCAACATCTTGCCAGAAGATATCAGAACAATGCTGGGACAAGGGAAGAAGTCTTGAAGAGGAAAATGGACAAGTACCTTCACTAGGCGCCAGATCAACCAGGTTGTGATGGATATGTAGACCAACGGACCACCAGCAGCAAACAGCCTGGTTTACCATGCAAGCATCGGGCGAGCCTGGTATATCAAAAACCTGCAAGCCTAGCAGTGCTTATGTTCTTCCCTACGTCTGGTTATAAAATGTTCCTATTACCTGGAGATTACCTGGAGAGAGTTCCGGGGGTCAATGCCCCCGCGGCTCGGTCTGTGACCAGGCCTCCTGGTGGATCAGAGCCTGATCAACCAGGCTGTTACTGCTGGCTGCACGCAAACCAACGTACGAGCCACAGCCCGGCTGGTCAGGTACCGACTTTGTGCAGATAGGATCTATAAGACTTGGAGAAACGTGCTGTGCAGGCGAAAAGTTGCCTGAATGGCTTCTCATTACTGATTTTTTTTGTCGTTTTATCATATACACTTAAACTCATGGGTATTTCCATACCATCTACTATTACAAATAATCGCTTATGTGATTTTTGTGTGATTTTCGCATATACAACAATTCTTTACATAAAAAAATATTGATTAAAGGCCAGTGTGATCTGAGTAAATATTTATTAGCTTGTAGTAAGATTTGTAGTCAAGGGTGTCACTAGCTATTTTGAAAAACGTGAAGCTTATATACAGCTCGTATCGTGAAGGTGTTTGTAAGAGAAGATAACAGTAAGGTTGGATCATCAGGTGTGATCCTCTAGGTGGCTCAAACAGGCACGACATATCATGAACATGAGGCTGGATCGTCCGTGTGATCCTCAAAGTAGTTCAAGCAAAAACGACCTCTCATGAGAAGTGAACGAGGTAACCTTGGCTCTTGACGCCTGACTTGCGGCGTCATATCCACCAATGTACACCCATCAACACCCCCTCCCAACAACATGTACACACACACACACACACACACACACACACACACACACACACACACACACACACACACACACACACACACACACACACACACATACACACACACACACACAGGAGGGTCAGGGGAGACATGATAACGAGACCTGGACAGGCTGGACACCTGGTCCAGCAACTGGCTTCTTGAATTCAACCCCGCCAAATGCAAAGTCATGAAGATCGGAGAAGGGCAAAGAAGACCGCAGACAAAATATAGGCTAGGTGGCCAAAGACTGCAAACCTCGCTCAAGGAGAAAGATCTTGGGGTGACCATAACACCAAGCATGTCTCCGGAGGCACACATCAACCAGATAACTGCTGCAGCATATGGGCGCCTGGCAAACCTGAGAATAGCGTTCCGATACCTTAGTAAGGAATCGTTCAAGACACTGTACACTGTGTACGTCAGGCCCACACTGGAGTATGCAGCACCAGTTTGGAACCCACACCTGGTCAAGCACGTCAAGAAATTAGAGAAAGGGCAAAGATTTGCAACAAGGCTAGTTCCGGAGTTCGGGGGTATGTCCTACGAAGAAAGGTTGAGGGAAATCGGACTTTCGACACTGGAGGACAGGAGGGTCAGGGAAGACATGATAACGACATACAAAATACTGCGTGGAATAGATAAGGTGGACAAAGACAGGTTGTTCCAGAGAGGGGGACACAGAAACAAGGGGTCACAATTGGAAGCTGAAGACTCAGACGAGTCACAGGAATGTTAGGAAGTATTTCTTCAGTCATAGAGTCGTCAGGAAGTGGAATAGCCTAGCAAGTGATGTAGTGGAGGCAGGAACCGTACATAGCATTAAGACGAAGTATGACAAAACTCAGGAAGCAGAGAGAGAGAGAGAGAGGATCTAGTAGCGATCGGCGAAGAGGCGGGGCCAGGAACTGAGTCTCGACCCCTGCAACCACAATTAGGTGAGTACATTTAGGTGAGTACAATTAGGTGAGTATACACACACACACACACACACACACACACACACACACACACACACACACACACACACACACACACACACACAATTCACGGAAGGCAAATCCTGTGTCACAAACCTTCTGGAGTTTTATGATAAAATAACAGAAGACATGAGAGAGAGGGGTGGGTTGATTGCATCTTCTTGGACTGCAAGAACGCCTTTGACACAGTTCCTCACAAGAGATTAGTGCAGAAGCTAGAGCATCAGGCGCATATAACAGGAAGGGCACTGCAATGGATCAGAGAATACCTGACAGGGAGGCAACAACGAGTCATGGTACGTAATGATGTATCACAGTGGGCACCTGTGACGAGCGGGGTCCCACAGGGGTCGGTCCTAGGACCAGTGCTATTTTTGGTATATGTGAACGACATGACGGAAGGGTTAGGCTCAGAAGTGTCCCTGTTTGCAGATGATGTGAAGTTAATGAGGAGAATTAAATCTGATGAGGACCAGGCAGGACTTCAAAGAGACCTGGACAGACTGGACACCTGGTCCAGCAAATGGCTTCTCGAATTTAATCCTGCCAAATGCAAAGTCATGAAGATAGGGGAAGGGCACAGAAGACCACAGACAGAGTATAGGCTAGGTGGCCAAAGACTGCAAACCTCACTCAAGGAGAAAGATCTTGGGGTGAGTATAACACCGAGCATGTCTCCGGAAGCACACATCAATCAGATAACTGCTGCAGCATATGGGCGCCTGGCAAACCTGAGAACAGCATTCCGATACCTTAATAAGGAATCATTCAAGACACTGTACACCGTGTATGTCAGGCCCATACTGGAGTATGCAGCACCTGTTTGGAACCCGCACTTGATAAAGCACGTCAAGAAACTAGAGAAAGTACAAAGGTTTGCGACAAGGTTAGTTCCAGAGCTAAGGGGAATGTCCTATGAAGAAAGATTAAGGGAAATCGGCCTGACGACACTGGAGGACAGAAGGGTCAGGGGAGACATGATAACGACATATAAAATACTGCGTGGAATAGACAAGGTGGACAAAGACAGGATGTTCCAGGGAGGGGACACAGAAACAAGAGGCCACAATTGGAAGTTGAAGACACAAATGAGTCAGAGAGATAGTAGGAAGTATTTCTTCAGTCATAGAGTTGTAAGGCAGTGGAATAGCCTAGAAAATGACGTAGTGGAGGCAGGAACCATACACAGTTTTAAGACGAGGTTTGATAAAGCTCATGGAGCGGGGAGAGAGAGGGCCCAGTAGCAACCGGTGAAGAGGCGGGGCCAGGAGCTAAGACTCGACCCCTGCAACCACAAATAGGTGAGTACCAATAGGTGAGTACATACACACATACACAAATCCTGTGTCACAAACCTTCTGGAGTTTTATGATAAAGTAACAGAAGTAAGACACGAGAGGGAGGGGTGGGTTGATTTCATCTTCTTGGACTGCAAGAAGGTCTTTGACACAGTTCCTCACAAGAGATTAGTGCAGAAGCTAGAGGATCAGGCGCATATAGCAGGAAGGGCACTGCAATGGATCAGAGAATACCTGACAGGGAGGCAACAACGAGTCATGGTACGTGATGAGGTATCACAGTGGGCACCTGTGACGAGCGCGGTCCCACAGGGATCGGTCCTAGGCAGATCGCGCACCCTCATCCCTTGCATAGGGCGAATGAGTTAGTCAGTGCTTGGGCTGCTACATCTAGCTATGACAATCTCCCCAGTACCACACACGCAAAATTAAATGACAAATATGATGCAAGGGAGAGACTTGTTTGCTTTATGCTCAGTAAGGCAGATGATTGCAACATTCCTTTCACTAATTATGAACTTGATGCAGCGCTAACTAGGGGCAACTCCACGTCGCCTGGTGAGGATGGTATTACTTACAACATACTCAGATTGCTGTGTCGAGTACCAGGTAATCCATTACTTGAATTATATAACATGAGCTATGTAACTGGGGAGCTCCCTCAATCTTGGACCAACAGCCTCATCATTCCAATTCCTAAGCCCAATCAACAAAATGCATTTCGCCCAATATCTCTTACTAGCTGCTTGTGTAAAACATTTGAGAGAATGATTCTTAATCGTCTCATGTACAGAATCAAACAATTTTTGTCTCCCCGGTTACATGGTTTCATGCATGGAAGGAGCGTGCATCATTGCATATCCACCTTTCTCACCCTGCACACTGACAGTTCCTACACTACCTTCCTTGACCTTAAATCCGCTTTCGATGTAGCCAACCGACATGTAATGATTAGTGAACTTGCCAGAATGGATGTTGGAGGATGGCTTCTCCGCTGGATTACCTGGAGTTTACCTGGAGAGAGTTCCGGGGGTCAACGCCCCCGCGGCCCGGTCTGTGACCAGGCCTCCTGGTGGATCAGAGCCTGATCAACCAGGCTGTTGCTGCTGGCTGCACGCAAACCAACGTACGAGCCACAGCCCGGCTGATCCGGAACTGACTTTAGGTGCTTGTCCAGTGCCAGCTTGAAGACTGCCAGGGGTCTGTTGGTAATCCCCCTTATGTGTGCTGGGAGGCAGTTGAACAGTCTCGGGCCCCTGTCCAACAGAAAATCGTCTGTGTTGTTCCAGGGACATAGAAGTGTAACTAAAGACTTTGAATTAGGAACCCCACAGGGAGGTGTGCTCAGTCCCACACTGTTCAATATTCTAATTAATGCATTACTTAATGCTATGCCTAGTCAGCCCCATAATTATGTGATTAGTTTTGCTGATGATATAATGATTCACACCACCGGATTCTCCAACACCCAAAACATTCTTAATCATGTACTAGCCTTGTGTCAGGACCTTGGGTTGATAATCTCTACTGATAAAACAAAGATACTCAATAGGCGTCCTCCTCGACAGAGAGGCACAGTTCGTCAGATCCAATTGCATGATGGGTCTCTTCTAGAATATCAGGACCGGTGGCCTGGTGGCTAAAGCTCCCGCCAACACATAGTTCAACAAGGTCGATGAACTTCTGCACACCATGCCCAGCAACCCCAGACCTGCCAAAATGTACGGCCTGCCAAAGACTCACAAGCCTGGTATCCCACTCAGGCCCATATCCTCGGGAATAGGCAGTGCTCCCCACCAGCTCTCAGGAATTCTCGCCAAACACCTCTCTAAACTCTTGGGCACTATCAGTCCAGCACATCTCAAACACTCAGGTGATCTTCTCAATCGCATTCGCAACATCAACATCAGGAACAAGAAACTTTCCAGCCTTGACGTGACTTCCCTATTCACCAAAGTACCTACTACACAAGCCATCGATCTCTTGCGCAGGAAAATTGACGGTTCACTTGATCTTCCCATTCCAGCCAGCGATTTCATCGACCTCGTTGAACTATGTGTTGGCTTCACGTGTTTCTCTTTCGAAAATCACCTCTTTCAGCAGACTTTTGGACTACCCATGGGTTCGCCACTCAGTGCAGTCCTGGCGAACCTATACATGGAACATCTAGAAGCCGAACGTTTCTCCACCATTATTCCTTCGTCTGTCACCTGGCTCCGTTATGTTGACGACATTCTCCTGATAACTCCTAAACGCTTCAACGTTCAAGCTCTCCAAGACAAGCTCAACCAGGTCGAGCCTTCAATCCAGTTCACACTTGAAGAAGAAGTCGACAACACTCTTCCTTTCCTTGATGTCCTGCTCTGCAAAGCTGACCACGAACTTCGTTTTAAAGTCTATCGAAAACCCACCAACCAAAACGATCTTCTCCACTTCTACTCTCACCACGACACCGAAACCAAACGTGGTGTAATTATAGGCTTCTTCCTGCGTGCACTCAGAATCTGCAGCAACGAGTTCCTTGAGGAAGAATGCACTATAATTGAACAAATATTTTCTAAACTCCACTATCCTCGTCACTTCATCAGAGACTGCAGACGGCGGACATTAAACATCTTCAACACACCCAGAGAAGACACTGCCGAGAAGAGATACATAGTCCTTCCCACCAACTCCATTGCCAAACATGTTTCCAACATCTTTGCCAAAAACATCATTCCAAGTATCTACCTCCACAACCACGACCATCAAGGACATCACCAGTAGTAGACAGGACAAGCCTCCATCCTCTGCAGGGGTATACATAATCCCTTGTAATGACTGCAACAAGTTATACGTGGGCGAAACATCAAGGGACCTCCAAACACGTGTTCAGAACACCAATACGCAAGCAGGTCTGACGACACAAGGAATGCCTGCGTACAACACCGTAATTCACACAACCACTTGATAAACTACAGAAACTCAAGACTTATCGCCACAGAAGACAACACTCAATACCGAAGAATCCTGGAATCATCACTTATTTCTATATCCGACAACTTCAACCAGAATAGTGGCTTCTATAACATAGCTGAACCACTTGCCAAGAAACTTCTTCATCGCTATCCCACATAAGAACACTGTAGAAGGTCTGCTCACAAACTTATCCAATCTCCTTTCCAAGCTACCCAAGTTTTTAGACTCTATAACCCCACTCGGTACATCATCAGATGCAGCATTCTTCACCTGACCTCAGCATTCTGAACCGGACTATAAATACTCGCGTTCCTTCCACCCCAGGTAGTTCTGTTTGTGACTTGAAAAAGCCCACTGTGTGGGCGAAACGTAGTCAATAAAGGATCACATTATACTGCATTTGTGTTTATATTTCCATTGTGTCGGTATTTTATACCATTTATTTCCAAGATTGTAATCTACTCCCTCTTTGAAAGCATACAGCTTAGCCAATTTATCAGTTCTATCATGCATCTGAAGACCAATGTGAGATGGGATCCACAGCATGTGCACTCTGACTCCACTGTCCACAATCCTACCATACCTGTGTCTGGCTTCTGACACAAGCATGCCACAATTTATGCTTAATGAGTTGAGAGCATTTATGGATGACAGAGAATCAGTTACAATTAAACTGTCAATCTTTGATACATAGATGCATTTCAGTGCAAGGAGTATGGCAAACAGTTCTGTCTGAAGGGTAGAGGTCCAATTATTGATGCGTGCTCCAATTTCTTTAAGAGAGCCATCACTCTGTACGACAACAGCAGCACTACCAGCTGCACCAGTGGATTGGTGAACAGAACCATCAACGTAAATAATTTGCGAGAGTGTGTGCTGTGTGACTAAGTTATCAATACAGCTTAAGGCCTCATGTTTGGCTTCAAGGCGAATTTTTGGTTGTGATTTAAGAAGTAGTTTGGGGGGAAATGGAGGAATGGTAGTTTGGAATGGGGTAATATTCCATGGAGCGGAGAAGTGCCATGGAGCGGAGAAGTGCCGCTGTTGCCTTACTTGACATAGATCATGTATCTGATTCATGCGGAGGTCGGTTCCAGTCTTTTCGATCCATCTGGAGGAGTGTTCACCAGTGCTGAGGAAAGTTTGGAGGGCTTCTGTGCAGGGGTTTGAATGAGTTTGCCTGAGCATATTAACCCCAATTAGTATATTTCTTTCAGTAACACGATCTCTGATGCTTGGAATATCAAGTTCTTTTTGCATATTTAAAATTTTGGCAGTACGAGGGCTTCGTTCTGCAGTTTTTCCAGCCCTCCAAGCTTCCAGTCAGACACAAGAGCAAGTAGTGGCGCAGCATAATCAACCAATGATCTAATATAAGCAAGATACATCATTTTCACAATTTTAACATTAGCACCATACCTGGGGTGAAGCCCTGCCACAACTCTAAGTGCTCTTAGTTGTTCTTTGTATTGGCGACAAAGTCTTGTTACAACAGGTCCAAGTAGTGGAACCTCAAAGCCTAGATACCTGTATCTGCTTACATATTCTAGAAGAGACCCATCATGCAATTGGATCTGACGAACTGTGCCTCTCTGTCGAGGAGGACGCCTATTGAGTATCTTTGTTTTATCAGTAGAGATTATCAACCCAAGGTCCTGACACAAGGCTAGTACATGATTAAGAATGTTTTGGGTGTTGGAGAATCCGGTGGTGTGAATCATTATATCATCAGCAAAACTAATCACATAATTATGGGGCTGACTAGGCATAGCATTAAGTAATGCATTAATTAGAATATTGAACAGTGTGGGACTGAGCACACCTCCCTGTGGGGTTCCTAATTCAAAGTCTTTAGTTACACTTCTATGTCCCTGAACAACACAGACGATTTTCTGTTGGACAGGGGCCGAGACTGTTCAACTGCCTCCCAGCACACATAAGGGGGATTACCAACAGACCCCTGGCAGTCTTCAAGCTGGCACTGGACAAGCACCTAAAGTCAGTTCCGGATCAGCCGGGCTGTGGCTCGTACGTTGGTTTGCGTGCAGCCAGCAGCAACAGCCTGGTTGATCAGGCTCTGATCCACCAGGAGGCCTGGTCACAGACCGGGCCGCGGGGGCGTTGACCCCCGGAACTCTCTCCAGGTAAACTCCAGGTAATCCAGCGGAGAAGCCATCCTCCAACATCCATTCTGGCAAGTTCACTAATTATTACATGTCGGTTGGCTACATCGAAAGCGGATTTAAGGTCAAGGAAGGTAGTGTAGGAACTGTCAGTGTGCAGGGTGAGAAAGGTGGCTATGCAATGATGCACGCTCCTTCCATGCATGAAACCATGTAACCGGGGAGACAAAAATTGTTTGATTCTGTACATGAGACGATTAAGAATCATTCTCTCAAATGTTTTACACAAGCAGCTAGTAAGAGATATTGGGCGAAATGCATTTTGTTGATTGGGCTTAGGAATTGGAATGATGAGGCTGTTGGTCCAAGATTGAGGGAGCTCCCCAGTTACATAGCTCATGTTATATAATTCAAGTAATGGATTACCTGGTACTCGACACAGCAATCTGAGTATGTTGTAAGTAATACCATCCTCACCAGGCGAGTGGAGTTGCCTTAGTTAGCGCTGCATCAAGTTCATAATTAGTGAAAGGATGTTGCAATCATCTGCCTTACTGAGCATAAAGCAAAACAAGTCTCTCCCTTGCATCATATTTGTCATTTAATTTTGCGTGTGTGGTACTGGGGAGATTGTCATAGCTAGGTGTAGCAGCCCAAGCACTGACTAACTCATTCGCCCTATGCAAGGGATGAGGGTGCGCGATCTGCCTAGGACCGATCCCTGTGGGACCGCGCTCGTCACAGGTGCCCACTGTGATACCTCATCACGTACCATGACTCGTTGTTGCCTCCCTGTCAGGTATTCTCTGATCCATTGCAGTGCCCTTCCTGCTATATGCGCCTGATCCTCTAGCTTCTGCACTAATCTCTTGTGAGGAACTGTGTCAAAGACCTTCTTGCAGTCCAAGAAGATGAAATCAACCCACCCCTCCCTCTCGTGTCTTACTTCTGTTACTTTATCATAAAACTCCAGAAGGTTTGTGACACAGGATTTGTGTGTGTGTGTATGTACTCACCTATTGGTACTCACCTATTTGTGGTTGCAGGGGTCGAGTCTTAGCTCCTGGCCCGCCTCTTCACCGGTTGCTACTGGGCCCTCTCTCTCCCCGCTCCATGAGCTTTATCAAACCTCGTCTTAAAACTGTGTATGGTTCCTGCCTCCACTACGTCATTTTCTAGGCTATTCCACTGCCTTACAACTCTATGACTGAAGAAATACTTCCTACTATCTCTCTGACTCATTTGTGTCTTCAACTTCCAATTGTGGCCTCTTGTTTCTGTGTCCCCTCCCTGGAACATCCTGTCTTTGTCCACCTTGTCTATTCCACGCAGTATTTTATATGTCGTTATCATGTCTCCCCTGACCCTTCTGTCCTCCAGTGTCGTCAGGCCGATTTCCCTTAATCTTTCTTCATAGGACATTCCCCTTAGCTCTGGAACTAACCTTGTCGCAAACCTTTGTACTTTCTCTAGTTTCTTGACGTGCTTTATCAAGTGCGGGTTCCAAACAGGTGCTGCATACTCCAGTATGGGCCTGACATACACGGTGTACAGTGTCTTGAATGATTCCTTATTAAGGTATCGGAATGCTGTTCTCAGGTTTGCAGGCGCCCATATGCTGCAGCAGTTATCTGATTGATGTGTGCTTCCAGAGACATGCTCGGTGTTATACTCACCCCAAGATCTTTCTCCTTGAGTGAGGTTTGCAGTCTTTGGCCACCTAGCCTATACTCTGTCTGTGGTCTTCTGTGCCCTTCCCCTATCTTCATGACTTTGCATTTGGCAGGATTAAATTCGAGAAGCCATTTGCTGGACCAGGTGTCCAGTCTGTCCAGGTCTCTTTGAAGTCCTGCCTGGTCCTCATCAGATTTAATTCTCCTCATTAACTTCACATCATCTGCAAACAGGGACACTTCTGAGCCTAACCCTTCCGTCATGTCGTTCACATATACCAAAAATAGCACTGGTCCTAGGACCGACCCCTGTGGGACCCCGCTCGTCACAGGTGCCCACTGTGATACATCATTACGTACCATGACTCGTTGTTGCCTCCCTGTCAGGTATTCTCTGATCCATTGCAGTGCCCTTCCTGTTATATGCGCCTGATGCTCTAGCTTCTGCACTAATCTCTTGTGAGGAACTGTGTCAAAGGCGTTCTTGCAGTCCAAGAAGATGCAATCAACCCACCCCTCTCTCTCATGTCTTACTTCTGTTATTTTATCATAAAACTCCAGAAGGTTTGTGACACAGGATTTGCCTTCCGTGAATTGTGTGTGTGTGTGTGTGTGTGTGTGTGTGTGTGTGTGTGTGTGTGTGTGTGTGTGTGTGTGTGTGTGTGTGTGTGTGTTTGTGTGTGTGTGTATACTCACCTAATTGTACTCACCTAAATGTACTCACCTAATTGTGGTTGCAGGGGTCGAGACTCAGTTCCTGGCCCCGCCTCTTCGCCGATCGCTACTAGATCCTCTCTCTCTCTCTCTGCTTCCTGAGTTTTGTCATACTTCGTCTTAATGCTATGTACGGTTCCTGCCTCCACTACATCACTTGCTAGGCTATTCCACTTCCTGACGACTCTATGACTGAAGAAATACTTCCTAACATTCCTGTGACTCGTCTGAGTCTTCAGCTTCCAATTGTGACCCCTTGTTTCTGTGTCCCCCTCTCTGGAACAACCTGTCTTTGTCCACCTTATCTATTCCACGCAGTATTTTGTATGTCGTTATCATGTCTTCCCTGACCTCCTGTCCTCCAGTGTCGAAAGTCCGATTTCCCTCAACCTTTCTTCGTAGGACATACCCCCGAACTCCGGAACTAGCCTTGTTGCAAATCTTTGCCCTTTCTCTAATTTCTTGACGTGCTTGACCAGGTGTGGGTTCCAAACTGGTGCTGCATACTCCAGTGTGGGCCTGACGTACACAGTGTACAGTGTCTTGAACGATTCCTTACTAAGGTATCGGAACGCTATTCTCAGGTTTGCCAGGCGCCCATATGCTGCAGCAGTTATCTGGTTGATGTGTGCCTCCGGAGACATGCTTGGTGTTATGGTCACCCCAAGATCTTTCTCCTTGAGCGAGGTTTGCAGTCTTTGGCCACCTAGCCTATATTTTGTCTGCGGTCTTCTTTGCCCTTCTCCGATCTTCATGACTTTGCATTTGGCGGGGTTGAATTCAAGAAGCCAGTTGCTGGACCAGGTGTCCAGCCTGTCCAGGTCTCTTTGAAGTCCTGCCTGATCCTCATCTGTGTATGTGTGTGTGTGTCATGGGACACCATCAGCGTGATGCTCACTACCTTCTCCAGATTATTGATCATGTTGATGATTAATGAGGTATAACACAAAAGAGGTTAGTTGTGAGTCATGGGCACATGACTGACCAGAGAGAGAGAGCTTAAAGCCTTTGCTCCACCTTACTCACTCTCAGTTCTTCTTAAGCTTCACACCAAGGTGGGTCATGGGAAACTTTCCAATATTTATAAGTAACCATTTCGTCTTTTCTTTAATTTATTTTTTATATTTACTTTTCTTTAACTGCTGTTGTTTTTTGGACTGTTTACTGTTCATATAGAATATATAATCTACCTAAATTATACTTAGTACTAAGTTGAATCAGAAAAAAAGAGTATTAATTTTAATATCCTACAGAAAAATTAAAACCATGTATGTGTGTGTGTGTGTATATATATATATATATATATATATATATATATATATATATATATATATATATATATATATATATATATACTCACCTAATTGTACTCACTTAATTGTGGTTGTAAGGGTCGATACTCAGCTCCTGGCCCCGCCCCTTCACTGAGTGCTACTAGGTCCTCTCTCTCCCTGCTCCATGAGCTTCATCATACCTCATCTTAAAGACCCCTGGCAGTCTTCAAGCTGGCACTGGACAAGCACCTAAAGTCAGTTCCTGATCAGCCGGGCTGTGGCTCGTACGTTGGTTTGCGTGCAGCCAGCAGCAACAGCCTGGTTGATCAGGCGCTGATCCACCAGGAGGCCTGGTCACAGACCGGGCCGCGGGGGCGTTGACCCCCGAAACTCTCTCCAGGTAAACTCCAGGTATGTATGGTTGCTGCCTCCACTACCTCACTTGCTAGGCTATTCCACTTCCTGACTACTCTATGACTGAAGAAATACTTCCTAACATCCCTTTGACTCATCTGGGTCTTCAACTTCCAATTGTGACCCCTTGTTTCTGTCCCCTCTCTAGAACATCCTGTCTCTGTCTACCTTGTCTATTCCTCGCAGTATTTTGTATTTCGTTATCATGTCTCCCCTAACCCTCCTGTCCTGCAGTGTCGTCAGGCCAATTTCCCTTAACCTTTCTTCGTAGGACATTCCCCTTAGCTCTGGAATTAACCTTGTCGCAAACCTTTGCACTTTTTCTAATTTCTTGACGTGCTTGATCAAGTGCGGGTTCCAAACAGGTGCTGCATACTCCAGTATGGGTCTGACGTACACGGTGTACAGTGTCTTGAACGATTCCTTACTAAGGTATCGGAACGCTTTTCTCAGGTTTGCCAGGCGCCCATATGCTGCAGCAGTAATCTGGTTGATGTGTGCTTTCAGAGACATGCTCGGTGTTATACTCACCCCAAGATCTTTCTCCTTGAGGGAGGATTGCAGTCTTTGGCCACCTAGCCTATACTCCGTCTGTGGTCTTCTTTGCCCTTCCCCAATCTTCATGACTTTGCATTTGGAGGGGTTAAATTCGAGAAGCCAGTTGCTGGACCAGGTGTCCAGACTGTCTAGGTCTCTTTGAAGTCCTACCTGTATGTGTGTGTGTGTGTGTGTGTGTGTGTGTGTGTGTACTCGCCTAGTTATGGTTGCAGGGGTCGATTCATAGTTCCTGGTCCCGCCTCTTCACTGGCCGCTACTCTGTGTGTGTATGTGTACTCACCTAGTTGTACTCACCTAGTTGAGGTTGCGGGGGTCGAGTCCGAGCTCCTGGCCCCGCCTCTTCACTAATCGCTACTAGGTCACTCTCTCTGAATCGTGAGCTTTATCATACCTCTGCTTAAAGCTATGTATGGATCCTGCCTCCACTACATCGCTTCCCAAACTATTCCACTTACTGACTACTCTGTGGCTGAAGAAATACTTCCTAACATCCCTGTGATTCATCTGTGTCTTCAACCTCCAACTGTGTCCCCTTGTTACTGTGTCCAATCTCTGGAACATCCTGTCTTTGTCCACCTTGTCAATTCCTCTCAGTATTTTGTATGTCGTTATCATGTCCCCCCTATCTCTCCTATCCTCCAGTGTCGTCAGGTTGATTTCCCTTAACTCTCCTCGTAGGACATACCTCTTAGCTCTGGGACTAGTCTTGTTGCAAACCTTTGCACTTTCTCTAGTTTCTTTACGTGCTTGGCTAGGTGTGGGTTCCAAACTGGTGCCGCATACTCCAATATGGGCCTAACGTATACGGTGTACAGGGTCCTGAACGATTCCTTATTAAGATGTCGGAATGCTGTTCTGAGGTTTGCTAGGCGCCCATATGCTGCAGCAGTTATTTGGTTGATGTGCGCTTCAGGAGATGTGCTGGTGTTATACTCACCCCAAGATCTTTTTCCTTGAGTGAGGTTTGTAGTCTCTGACCCCCTAGACTGTACTCCGTCTGCGGCCTTCTTTGCCTTCCCCAATCTTCATGACTTTGCACTTGGTGGGATTGAACTCCAGGAGCCAATTGCTGGACCAGGTCTGCAGCCTGTCCAGATCCCTTTGTAGTTCTGCCTGGTCTTCGATCGAGTGTATTCTTCTCATCAACTTCACGTCATCTGCAAACAGGGACACCTCAGAGTCTATTCCTTCCGTCATGTCGTTCACAAATACCAGAAACAGCACTGGTCCTAGGACTGACCCCTGCGGGACCCCGCTGGTCACAGGTGCCCACTCTGACACCTCGCCACGTACCATGACTCGCTGCTGTCTTCCTGACAAGTATTCCCTGATCCATTGTAGTGCCTTCCCTGTTATCCCTGCTTGGTCCTCCAGTTTTTGCACCAATCTCTTGTGTGGAACTGTGTCAAACGCCTTCTTGCAGTCCAAGAAAATGCAATCCACCCACCCCTCTCTCTCTTGTCTTACTGCTGTCACGTGTGTGTGTGTGTGTGTGTGTGTGTGTGTGTGTGTGTGTGTGTGTGTGTGTGTGTGTGTGTGTGTGTGTGTGTGTGTGTGTGTGTATGTACGTGTATGTGTATGTACTCACCTATTTGTACTCACCTATTTGTGGTTGCAGGGGTCGAGTCATACCTCCTGGCCCCGCCTCTTCACTGATTGCTACTAGGTCCTCTCTCTCCCTGCTCCATGAGCTTTATCATACCTCGCCTTAAAACTATGTATGGTTCCCGCCTCCACTACTTCACTTTCTAGACTATTCCACGACTTGACTACTCTATGACTGAAGAAATACTTCCTAACATCCCTTTGATTCATCTGAGTCTTCAACTTCCAATTGTGACTCTTGTGTATGTGTCCCATCTCTGGAACATCTGTCTTTGTCCACCGTGTCTATTCTGGCAGTATTTTATATGTCGTTATCATGTCTCCCCTGACCCTCCTGGCCTCCAGTGTCATCAGGCCGATTTCCTCAACCTTTCTTCGTACGACAATCCCGTAACTGGGACTAGTCTTGTTGCAAACCTTTGCACTTTCTCAATTTCTTGCGTTTCTTGACTAGTGTGGATTAAC